>LKNJ01002674.1:0-57813 GCA_002120245.1 Maccullochella peelii
CCGAGTCTTCAAACTCTGCCTCCTCCACAGAGGACGTGGTGGTCGGGATCAGGAGTTCCTTAAAGTGCTCTTTCCACCGTTCGACAACCTCCCCAGTCCGGGTTAACAGCTCTCCTCCCCCGCTGAGCACAGCCTGGGCCAAGCCCTGCTTTCCCTTTCTGAGTCGTCTAATGGTTTGCCAGAACCTCCTTGAGGCCAACCAAAAGTCCTTCGCCATAGCCTCCCCAAACTTCTCCCACACCCAGGTTTTTGCTTCGGCGATCACCGAAGCCGCAGCCCTTCTGGCCTCCCACTACCTGTCTGCTGCTTCAGGAGACCTCTGGGCCAGCCAAGCCCGAAAAGCCTCCTTCTTCAGCTTGACAGCTTCCTTCACCGCTGGTGTCCACGTGCGGGTTCTTAGGTTGCTGCCTCGACAGGCACCGACAGCCTTCAGACTACAACTCCTAGCAGCCGCCTCTGCAATGGAGGCTTTGAACATGGCCCACTCTTGTTCCATGTCCCCAACCTCCCCCAGGATGCGCAAGAAATTCTTCCTGAGGTGGGAGTTGAAGATCTCGCAGACAGGGGGCCTCCGCCAGATGTTCCCAGTTCACCCTCACTACACGTTTGGGTTTGCCAGGTCTGTCCGGCAGCCACCCCCGCCATCTGATCCAGCTCACCACCAGGTGGTGATCAGTTGACAGCTCTGCCCCTCTCTTCACCCGAGTGTCCAAGACATACGGCCACAGATCTGACGATACAACCACAAAGTCAATCATTGACCTGCGGCCTAAGGTGTTCTGGTACCAAGTACAATTATGAACCACCCTATGCTCAAACATAGTGTTCGGTATGGCCAGTCCATGACTAGCACAGAAGTCCAACAACAAAGTACCACTCAGGTTCAGATCGGGGAGGGCGTTCCTCCCAATCACCCCCCTCCAGGTTTCTCCATCGTTGCCCACATGAGCGTTGAAGTTCCCCAGCAGAACTATAGAGTCCCCAGGTGGTATCCCTTCCAGGATGCCACCCAACAACTCCAAGAAGGCTGGGTACTCCGAACTGCCATTTGGTGCATAAGCACAAACAACAGTCAGAGCCTTCCCCCGACCCTCTCGTTCCCCGGGGAGAACTCCAACGCAGCGGTGCTCAGCCGGGGGGTCGTGAGTATCCCCGCACCCGCCCGGCGCCTCTCACCCTTGGCAACTCCGGAAGAGAAGACTGGAAGAGTCCAGCCCCTCTCCAGGAGTTTGGTTCCAGATCCAGAGCCATGCGTAGAGGTGAGCCCAACTATGTCTAGCTGGTACCCCGCCAGAGAGGTGATGTTCCACGTCCCTAAAACCGTGTCTGCAATGCTGAGGATCGGCACGCCCAGGTCCCCGCCTTCACCTGCTGCCCGGCTTACATCGCACCTAACCCCGACGCCTATCCCTGCAGGTGGTGGGCCCACCGTTCACTGTAAACGACCACAGTGAACGATAAAAAGAGGGCTGAAAGTCAAAAGCTGCAACATTTCTAATCCCATACTGTTTTGGTACTATACACTTTATACTTCATATAGTCACCAAAATCATTAGGAATCTCTGGGTATCAAGGTTGCCTGGGCAGTAGTCAAGGACTGACCAACTGCTCTTAGACAAGACAAAAAGTCACACTAGTGAGCTAATCTAATGCTGAAATTTTCAATACACACCAGAAAACAAAACTGAATCAATTTGTCAGGCTCAGACCTGTGTTGTCATGTCTGTGCTCATTTTCATTAGTTTAAGCTGTTCTTTTGTCAGCTTGAGCTGTAATTAGGCTCAGCTGTGCTGTGGGCTGAATACCAATACTTTTAACAAGCTATCGTGCTACCATTAACATACTACTTGTTTGCTGTGTGGGCACAACATTTAACATACACAGTAAAAAAAAACTAATGGGTAATCAAAGACATACTCCACACTATACAGTACACAATACTACAAGCCCCGTCCTGCCATGCTTATCAAGTACAAAAATTCAATATGAGAAACTACTGTTAGTATGCAGCAAAGATGCAATACAACATAGAACACAGAACTTTCTACTATGCAGCATTAACTATAACAGTGGTCCCCAAACTTTTTGAGACCACAACACCCCTTGAAAGGAAATGTTTTGTCATGGCACCCTGAGCCACCCAACCCACAATATAACATGTATATATGTCCACAGATGCTTATCAGTTTTAACAATTTTATATTATATTATATTATGTTAAATAATCCCAAAAATATTACCATTCTCAATCAGTCAGAATACAAACCAACAGGTGCTCTGCAGACTAAATATTACTAAAATTACTCAACTAAAACAATGAATACAATTAAATACACTAATATGTTAAATGTATTTCTTTCATTTCTTCAAAATCTGCTCATACAAGGACAAACAAACAGCAAAACAAGAAAAGGTTGCAGGCATTTTAATGGGACATGTGAGCCTGCTGTTGATGTGGGGGAGAGCTATAGTCCTGCTGTGAGTACTACGAGTTTAATGTGCAAGACTCACGTTGGCATAGGTGTCAACATGAGTTGACCCTATGCTGCAACTCATACGTGTGTTATAGAGTGCGATGGCTGGTAGGATAAAGGAATTCCTGTTCTGTTATTTTTGCAACTTGGGGCCTGAAGACGTCGGCCTGATTGAAAGGCCTGACGCTCACTGAACAAGGGCTGGTGTGGTTAAAGCAACAACTGCTCAACTTTTGAGAGGACACTGGTTTTGCACTGGTCTTGTTTACAGTAATGCTTTGCTGGCAATAATCACAATTTTGCTGAGCTAGTTCTTCTGGGCAACATTAGCATTGCCATGCCAACAAAGGATGCAAAATGTCATGACACTCTCAATAAAAGACTTATAAAAAGATCTCAAAATAAAACACTCATAGTCAAAGGAGGCTAGCTTCCATGCATGTGAACATGTTAGTATGTTAGCATTAAGTACACGTAAGGCTGAGAAGAATTTGAAGTTTTTGAGGTATTTTGTGTCATACAGTAAAGTGTTGGAAAAGTGTAAATTGTGATCTTTTGGTTACGTTACTTGCCTCTGTATCTCTTTTGATAACTTCCTGGGAAAAAAAAACCTTGCCGTTAGACAAGTGTTACTGAAATGAAGTTTTTCTTACAGTAGTCTTTTGTGGCATCCCACACCTGTTAAATGAATGCAGCATGTCACCTGTTAATAAGGGTCCCAAAAAGCAGCCTGATGGTCCTCTGAATGTTTTCAGTGCACAGCCAGCTCCACTGCTTCTTCATCAGCAGACACAGGATGTTCAGAGCCACCTCAGCTAGTGCCGTCTCAGACACTGTGAGCAGACATGCAAGACACAAAAACACAACTCACTATGACATGCTACAAGTTAATTACTGTTAAAATATACTGTACTGTACGTTGGTTTAGCATGCAAAAGTAGCATCTGACAGACAGATATATCTGTAGAGGGACTGAAAACAAACATTATAAAGTATTTTAGAAAAATATATTTCCTCTGCGTGCATCTGATGAACATGCAGGTCCAGTAATCACATCAGCACTCCACTTCATACATTTATTAACACTGCCCTCATGTGGTTAGACCTATACGCTGCTAGGTTCTGCTGAGTGGGATTTTTTATTCCAGCAATCTAAAATCTACATCTACATGTTCTATGTTTTTTTTAGTCAAAGCAGTCTTTTGGTTAGCACAATCATTTCAGTGCTATCTGCAGAACATAATTAAGTTTATGTGTATTAAGAGAAAAGCCCCGTCACAAAACATCTTAATGGGATCAAAATTCAACAGGCCACCTAAAATCCTCCTCTGTAGTCTTGAACAGTGGCTGTCAAAGGTTTGCAGTTTTGTCTTTTACAGACATTTGTTACTTTTTTCCACTGAGAAAACTGGCACTGGAGTCCATTATGACTGACTTGAATTCAAGATGACCACAGCTGGCGAACAAAACTACAAACGTTTTACAACCACCTCTCAAGTCCGAGTGGATTAATACTGAAAAGATTGATTTTGAGAAGAACCACTTTAAAAAGAGCATGCAAACACATACACTGAGTAACCTGTTTACTGGCTGCTTTCTGCAGTAACTTAATTTAGTAAACGTCATGTACACAAGAAACACAGTTTTCTTAATCAGTGACAGGGTATAAGAGAAACTTGGTCAACACAGATAGAGAACTAATTTGACCAGGGTGAGCTTCTAATTTTTACAACAGCAAGAAAATATCACTAACAACTTGTAACAGTGACTTCTTCTGAATCCAAAATAATTCAATCAAATTCAAACTCAAACTGAAGTTAAACAATAACAATCAAACACTCAATGTGTAAGGAAAAACTGCTCTCTTACTACAGAGCCTGTCTCCACAAGGTGCAGTCAGTCTAAATGCTCTGCCAATAAATAAATAGATAAATGAACAAACATATATATGTTGCTACAGTGTCATACACATAACTAATGTACTTAAATAATATATTCATTAATATTTTATTAATATCTTAAATGTGGTAGTGAGTTGGGGAGAAATCTGATTACTGACTATGTTAGCGCACAGCTGCTCACAGGTAACTAGGTTTTTGCTGTGGAGCTGGTTACCTGAATTTGCAATCAAGTTAAGGCAGGTCTTAAGGCAAATGTGTTAAGGCAGTGGTGGTGTTGTACTGGACTGCATTATATTGTAATGTGTTTCTAATATCCCCTCATGTCTGTAAATGGGGTGGGCAGAACATTAGAAATTCCTCTCAGTATAATGCAGTCCAGTTCAACACCACTGCAAAGTACAACCTCAATAATAAACATAGAGCTAAATGAATACCTCGCTGACAGTGTTAATCAAACCTGGACATTATTATCATTGTAAGCTGTTACAGGCGTACCTAAGTGGCCTTTCAGATGTAAAGACAGGGCATAATAATTAGACATTTCTAAGCAACTGGATACCTAAATTGTGTTAATATTGAAATTTAAATACCACTGAATTTACAGCATTTGAATATATTACTTTAGAAACCATCCATCTGTATTCATGTGGTTTGGTCCCCTCTTTGAAATTTCCAGAAGGTAATTTAAAGGTTTGCAATTTCAAAAACCTGATTTTTTTTTTAATAGGCTGACAAATTCAAACAGAAATTCGCTGGGGTTTTCCAGGATCATATGACTGAAGGAACTTGACCTGGCTGTACAGAGGTCAATTCCATTCAAGCTTGATCACTTCCCCAAGTTGCAGCCCCAAGTTCAAGTTTCAGTTTTTCATTTTGGATTTTGGTATCCAGTTCAGTCCAATTTGAGCAACTTGAGCTTTGAACTTGACTTGAAATTTTAGATCCCAAAATGAACACTTTTGAATTTTAGCAACTTGAATACAGTGTTTTGAAACTGAACAACTTGAAATTACCTTCTGCAAAGAGGGGAAAAAAAAAAAGCTTTTAAAGTGGAACTGTGGGTCTGGTCACCCTTCATTCACCCTGACTGTCTGGAAAAAAAAAACAGTCCTTCAAAAAGACAATGACCAGATGCCTAACAAGGAAGAAATGCAATTTGGATTCAATTAAACAGGGAATGTCTCATTCCAATGTCAAGCAGAGATAGTTTCCATATGATGTTCATCATCCATTTTTCCTATGGTGATTCCCCGTGATGGAGAAAGATGGAGCAGTGATGGTACATGATGCAACATGGTGGATGGTGACAGACATTCCAATGAAAGGTTAAGGACAGCTAACAGTTAACTGTTAGGGTTAGGATCAAGCCGAGTATGATCAGCATTTAAAAGAAAAAAAATATTTACAGCAAGACAAGGAAAAGCATCTTCCAAAAAAATGCTGTTAACAATGCGCTTTATAGAAAAATAGAGAATCTGCCAGTGCAAATGTGGGCCCTAACCAAGGTGCATGAAGTAGCAACCCCACTTACACACTTGCTTTGCAAATTAATCAAATAACACAAATGAACATATAGTCTATCACAGTGGTTCCCAATGTGGCCAGGCTAAGGGTGCCACAGGATTAATTATATCATTGTTCATTTGTTGTGCATTTTTAATAATTTTTCACCACAATAAAAAAAAGTTGCCGCCATTGACATTGACAGAAGGAAAAAAAGAATATCAAAATCACTGTATTAAAAACTGTTTAAGATCCAGTTATGCTGCAGCTAATGACATGGCAAATCACAGTTGCCAGTTGTCATAGTAACACAACACGCTTTCCAGCTCGGGAGTTTTTCTAGAAGTTAAGTTCAGAAAAATAGTTACGATCAGAGCAAGCAACGGAAAGATTTGACACGGCAGACGGAGATCAAACAAAGCCTGATACATCTCAGCCCTCAGCACAGTCTGACAGGACTGATCATCAAGACTGTAAGGTGGTGGTCTTTCCGAAGGCAACAATCGCAAAGATGTCCAATAATAACTGGACCACAACACAAGGCACCTAACGAAAATATTTGGAAGATGGGATCATGTTCATCCTTAATATAGAAACGTGTGAGAAGTTGGCTGGCCTGAGTTTAACAAGCAGCCTGGTCATCATCTCTGCTTGAGGCTACATTAGCTGCTATTAGCATAACACACCCAAATCTCTGATTGAACTGTCAGCGGTCACGTTGCATTGTGGGTAATATTGGCACCAGGTTTTGAACATCAAGAAAAATGTTTGGAGTTGAAAAGACAACACTTCTGGTTCCCACAATGTTGTAGGAGTGCAATGCTAAATCAATGGAGAACTATTTTAATGGTCTCTGTTAGTATGCAAGAATCAAACAGGAATTGTTTGAGGGACATTAAGGTGGCGTGGTGTGAATCCCCCCACTGGTATTGAGTGACATCTTTATGGGGCGTGCTGGAACGCAGAAGAGAGCTCCCCCACCCACCAACCTGGGGAGTTGCATGAAGTACTGAATTCTGAAAAAACAGGTCACTTGTTGAATCGCGGCCATGACATGGGTAGGACCAAAGGTAGTATTGAACAGGGATTTCTATTTTACTGCTCAATGAGTGTGATACCGTTTTTGAAGAAATGCGTTCAGATGCACGTTTACCCATTCGCATTGCCGCCAACACGTCAGTGAATGGGGTGTTAATGGAATCCTTTAGGTTCGGAAAATAAAAATAAGGACTGTTAGACCAAGTCATATTTCTGTGTTTTTGTCTCTTCAGCCACAGCAGCATGCCAAGGGTTGCCAAATGTCAACCCGAACAAGCTGGTTTCGATCAGATAGTCCCGCTGTAATCATGGTGAGATAGTGAATGGAAAGTGGTAGAGCTAAGCAGACAGGAAAGCAGGAAGATACAGCCTGTGCAGTCAGTGAGTCAGTGAGTTGGTCGGACACAAAGGAAAACGAAAGCAGACACGCCAGGGTGAGTCAGACAAGCAGACATTGCAGAGATAATGACGACAGGCTAGGAGTCTAAGGTTCAAGTTCACAATTGGATTTTAGCTACATCAAAATATTTGATTAAATCCATTTAAGATTATCCATCTTACTTTAGTACCAGCTCTCTTTGTTTGTAATATAAGCTTAACTGCTTAAGTGCCAACACTGGTATGATGACTCCTCCAGTCTAGACAGAAGCCATCAGACTAAGTTCTTGTGAAGCCATCAGGAGTTCACAGATATTAGAATTGGTCCTCATCCACTACTGCAGGTCCAGCAGACTACGAGCAGTAACTCCACTGCATGTGATGCTGTGTTGGCAGTTGGGTGTGACTATGGGTGACGGGGGGTTATTTCTTTCGCTTTTTAGCCTGGCTCTTACTTAAGGTGCCTCATCATTTGTTGCCTTAGTTTTTAAGTCTTAATCACTGGTTTTCATACTAGTTCTATCCCTTGTGTTGACTTATTTTTTCAACATGTTGAGGTTTAATTGTTGCAATATTTAGCCTTGCAATATTCTATTTATTGTTGTCTATTTTCTTTTTTTGTCTGTGCTGTTGTATCCTTGCTCTGTGAAGCACTTTGGGCTGTGTGTTTTTATGAAAGGTGCTATATAAATAAAGCTGAGTTGAGTTGAGAAGTCAGTCCTTTGATGTCTGTACCTACAGCAGCTTTGAGACACGTACCAACTTGGTAACCTGACTGAACTTGAGATCGAGCAAAGTTAATACCCACAAAGCATCCCCTCGCCCCGTTCTTACCAGGTTCCTGACTGTGCTTTCCTCTCAAGCTGTCATCCAGATAGCCTCCAAGTTCTCCTACTACTGGACTGTCCTCCCTCTCTGGCTCGACTCTGGTGGCCAGTTTTTCTTGTTCAGTGATAAAGGCTTGCAAATCTCCCAAAGACATCCCGCTAAACATCTTTGAGAGCAGAAGGTAGACAACTAAGAAAACCTTGAATCATCCCAGCAGTAGTGCATATCAAATTTTAATGCAAGTTACTTACTGTGCTAGTTTGCTCCCAACTGAACAAAACTGCTGGTCTAATGTCTGAGCCATTCAAAAAGGGGATGTTTTTACTGGAGAACTTCAGACGAGACCTGGGATCATACAAACAAATTAACATGCACACAAAAAATCAACTCTATCACTCATCATTGTGCAATAATTAAAACTGCATTAAGAGTGATGAGCCACGAGTCCAATTTCACACTGTAACAATCATCATGTGTAGTATGATAAAACAGGCCACACGTTATAATACATAACCCTCTCTGCTAAAGAGACAATGCTGCCTCTTTTCACCTGCCAGAAAGGAGCTTCGCCAGGAGGTGAATAAAAACACTGTTCATACTGTGCCCCTAGATCCTAGCCCCCTCCATGCAGGTCATTCTCCCTCACAGGCCTCCCACCCACAAACACAGCCAGTATTTGAGTTTCAATGTTAATTCTGTTTTGAAACTACACTGTTAACACTAATATGGGCAAGAATAAAGTGCTCAGTAAAAAATGGAAATTGTAAAAACACACTGCCAAACTAGTGGCCATAAAATTGGCTCTCATAGTTGGGCAAGTGCTAAGGGCGTGGAGGTGAAGCAGGAACAAAAGGGCTGGCCACTTGTGTGACACCTCCCACCCCAACAGGAAGTGTCTGTTGTGTTTTCGGCATATATGTGGATAAAAGTTGGTCTGGATCGCTGGAGTCATACTTGCTCTTCTTGTCAGCACTTATTTTCCCTCCATCCACCTCTCCCTCATTATCCTCTGTTGGACTCTGAGGTTCTGAACGAGGAAAGGCTGTCTTCAGGGTGTCCACAATGGCATTCACCACAATCTAAACACAAAAACACACGTACTGTGTTACAAACTCACTATGAACCCAATAGAGGCTTGGGCATAATTATCTTACAAATAAACATAATTGAACAACCATCAAAAAACTGTTTTTATCATGTTATATTTTGTGTTTATGACATTGCATCACAGCCTGATTATAGTAATTACTATGCACATACAACGTTCTTATCATAAAGTCAAGTACTATTCAGTTGTGCCATAATAAAATGTTCAGGATCAAACCTTGTCTATGCGTGAGACAATAAAAGGTTTCTTGACAAATGCGATCCTGGCGTCTGTATTGAGAGCCAGAAACTCCTGCATCTCTTCACTGTTGGCTATTTCAGATATGGCACATAGTTGCTGAAAAAGAGGACAGAATGCTAGTCTACAACCTTAGAGATCAAAAACCACGTAAAATGTTACATTGGGCTGACAAATACTAGATGAATGTAATAAAATATAAATCCTCTAACCTTTAGAAAGGTCTCCAGAAGTCCTTTCCTGGCCTCAATCTTCTCACTGTCCATGTTTCCAAACGGCATGTCTGGAAATATTTTCTTCGGACCTTTCACACCTGAAACACAGTCAGATAAGTCAGATTGCAAAAAAGTCCTGGATGTTGGTTCAAGAATCAAACGTCAATCAAACTGGATCTTTTAAGCAACGGCCAAGAGTAGTCTGCTTGTAGGCCATCCATGGATTTCTCCATCTATGCCAGACTAAAGCTAACTTGCTCCTAATAGCAACACAGGGTTTCAAATATTAACTTAAATACACAAAAATTCTGTAAGCTGAACCATCCTTCCTACCTTTGATGAGTTTCCGTAGTTCCGTTTTTTCTTCCAGCCGTGTTTGCAGGTTGAGGAACTCGCTGTATCGTCTGTTGACCATGTGATAGGCTACCGGCTGAATGGTCGATGGATTTTCACAACCTGACGGTATAACTTCAGCATCCTCAGAGCCTGGCTGGATGCCTCCTGGGTTCTCACAGCCCATCGCTGTCTCATACTGAAAACCAGTACAACAAAATAGAAGGCTTACCATCTTTTCTTTTATAATTTATATTGTGTGCAATATATATTGTTGTTTGTGACACAGTTTGTAAAGTGTCTTATGGTCTGATGCTGATATTTGAGAATTTAGGCTACTGTCACGTAATATATCATTGTACCAATATTCAATATAGTTCAATTTTACCATTTTCATGCCAAACAGTGATAGTTTTAATCTTGAAAACTGGGATACACAAACTCTGCACTGAAACCATGTTGATAATAATGATTAAACACTGTATGTCCAAAATGTCATTATTAGAAATAAATCCTGATATGAAGGATAAAAACTTGCTAGCAGTATGTTAGCTTTGCAGCAAAGCAGACTACTAGGCTAACTATGCTGGCTAGCATGAGCTAGGTTATTTAGCTTTTTTGCTCAAATACTTAATATGATTAATTAATATAAATATGATTAATTGATCGACAGAAAATTAATTGGCTATTGACTATTTTGATAACTGATTATCGTATCGGTCATTCTTCAAGCAAAAATGCCAAGATTTCACTGGTTTCAGGTTGTCAAATGTGAGGACTTGATGCTTTTCTCTCTAATTTATGATAGTAAACTGAATATCTTTGGGTTTTGGACAAATGGCCAGATAAAACAAGCAATTTAAATATGTCACCTTAGGCTCTGGAAAAATTCTATGGGCATTTTTCACAATTTTCACCTGGAAAAGTGCAGTATCACACATGACCAAAAGAATGACTAATGAACAGAGGAAGGAGAAACAGATACATTATGTTACCTCCTTACTTTGATAGTGTAAAGAGTGTAGGGGTGTGAGCCGGTGCCGCGGTGTTCCTTAGCTGTGATGGTGCCAGTGATGCGGAGGTTCTGGATGATGACTGGTCCATCAGGGCTGCTAAGGGGCTCAAAACTGAACGACGGCATGGGGGAAGAGCCCTGCAATGGACTGGCTTCAGTCAGCTCATTGGGGTTCCCCAGCCCCGTCTGTTCTACACCCAGAAGGAGATCTCTGGCTGGGTTTACTGAAGGGGAACTTCCCTCCCTCTCCAGGTCCTGGAGGCTGCTGAAACTAGAAGTCCCCTCTGCTGGCCTAACTGATGAGGGGCCGCAGCCATTAGGATAGTCTGCTGGTTCTGAATTCACCAGGACTTTAGGGCAGGAGCCATCCACTGGGCTGGGGCAAACATCCTCCAGGTCCACACCATTACTGCTCTCAACAGACATGGCACATTCTTTCTGCCTGTCATACAGGCCCTCCTCTTGGCCTATCATGACCAGGGAATCAATGGAACTTCGTTTATAGTCAGCCAAAGGAGAATCCAGGTCTGAGTCATTTTCCTGGTAAAATGGGTTTGATTTGCTCCCTCTCATGTAATGCCTTAAAAAGGGTCGAGTAGGTTCTTCTTCTTCAGTGTTGTTCTGTGGACAGTCCACCTCCTCGGAGTCGATCACATCGTAGGCAGTGAGCTCAGGCGTGGCCATCTCTGTGTCATTGTCCATTTCAGTCTCAGCTCTTAGAGGAATTTCATTATTCTTTTGAGGTACATGCGTTGTCTCATGTAGTGGCGCAAGCTCCGACTGAGCAGGTGGCGATGGTAGTGGTGGTGATGAAGTCAGTGGCTCTGTTGCAATTGGCTCTTGTGGTTTGCTGGACTTGCTGAATATTTCAATCAGGAGACTGTTTAACCAGTCAGGATCGGACAGTTTGGCAATGAGAGGGAGCAGAACATTGCAGGTGATGAGCTCTCCGACAACAAACCGTCCAGTGCGGGTCTCCAAGTGAGGCGATGGCACCAAAACATGCAGCAACAAATCCACCACTGCCCTGATGTAGTTCCCTTCCACTATGTCGCTGGTCATGGCAAGATGAGGCGTGGTAAACCTGGAATAGGCTTTCCACAACTGCTCACTCTCACTGCTCCACTTTGCTGTCAGAGGGGTCTGCTGCTCGGTCACCAGCTCCTTGGCTCTGATGTAGTCCTGCAGGTGGCAGCCAAACAGATCCAGGATCCTCTGGGTAAGCTCCTGCAGTGATTCAAAACATGAAACCTGTCCCATTAAAAGATTTAAATGTGAATTTAGTTCTTTGACAAGCAACCTACTGATATATCAATAAGCAGAAACCATGGGACTAAGCAATATACTGTGTATGGACCTCTGTAGTTGATAAGGTGAAATTTAATTTCATTAAGGTTTTTTTATTTTTCATATAGACTTTTTAAATTGTTTTTCATAGGTCTATATATCTTTAGGCACTGAGACAAATCGGGTTCAGAGCTGTCTAATGGTACTTTCAATAATTTATTCTATTTATCACGTCATTTCATTGTCTCTCTGTAATCTTCTCGTCATTCTTTATTTTATTTTGAGGTCATAGGTTGGGGGTTGGGGGTTGGCAGTGCAGGTGGGGTAAGGTGGTTATGAAATGTCGACAGGGTGGGATTCAACACATTATATACTGAAGGTTGATGTGAGGTTACACTAAATCGTCTTGCTACACCTGCACAGTGTGTATTGGTAAAGGATGCAGTAAAAGCTATAATAAAAAAATAACAATAATGCAATATGTGGTGGCTTGTAAGGAAGAATAACTAGGGTTCCCATCACATCTTGATGCAAAATAAAGAACTGTTCCATTTCTTTCCAAACTATAGGCCTTTTAACACACCAAGTCAATTATTTTCATCCGAAAAATTGTTTCAGTTGTAGAGTTATAAGCCATAGCCAGTGCAGCCTATAGGACAGTGGTTCCCAAACTTTTTTCTTGTGAAATACTGGAGACTTTTAGCTCTTCGGGCTTCTAAAAATTATTAAAGTAAGACTGAGAGGGGAAAATCCCATTTTGGTTGGACTGATCACAGCTCATATCCACACAGAGGCAACAACCTATAATGAGCGGTCAAAAGCTAAAAAGGTTGGGAATGATTGCCATAGTCAGAACAGACAGGTTTTGCCTCATCCAACAGGTTGTAAGGCACAACCTGCCACATGATTTGAATTATTGTCTTATTTTAGACCTTATTCCGATTATAACCCAGTTTCACGATAACACTCTGCAAAAGCTCTCAACAGTGACGTCAAAGTACCTTCCTGTCGACTTGTCTTGCACGTATTTTCAGCTCCATGGCCATAGAGATCATGGCCTCTTGAACCTCTGTTTCAAAGCCACTCTCAGAGGACACAGTGGAGTACCAGGAGGTGACAAAGTCCCTGATGATTTTCCTCACTGTGTTGTGGATCTCCTGGTCCAAGTGATGCTCATCCTCCACAGACGTTGGAACCTTAAATTTAACAATGACATTATAAGTGTAAATCAAGTGATGCTGGAACTAGATATGCCCCTCCCCCCTTTCCCAAAAGCAAGCAAGGCTAGGATTATTTTAGCCCAGTAAACCAATAAAACGTTTATAACGTATGAAAAGTGAAACTAACACTGGAACTGTAAACCACAGTTGACTGTGCATTTACCTGCTCCAGGGTGATAAACCTCTCCAGGTGAACCACACTGTTGGACTCCAGGACGGCCTGTGAGCCGAGCCAGCCACCGAGCACCACCAGTAGGCTGGTGAACACGCACAGCAGCCAGATGTTGACCAGCAGGTGGAACAGCACCAGCCATGCCAACACCACGCCAAAGCCCAACAAGCTTCTCTGTCCCAGCACCTCAGCCATGGCACTGTTGGGGTTACCGTCTGGCTTGACACCCTCAGGAAGAGATGTGAAGATCATGCATGCCAGAGCAAAACCACATCTTGAAAAGCAAAACCAATGGAGAACACAGATTAGGTGTGACATTCAAAACAGACTGAGAAGCTTAACCTATGTCAGTATGTGAGAGGATGAATGCATGATCAGATTAACCACCAAGGAGGGCCAAGAGCAAAGATTAATTGTTGGGCCCCTACTGACCCCTTTTCCTCGAACTCTTTGTGTATGTTTCCTGGTGCTGCAATTACCCATGGAGGACAGTGCAGGGAGCAGTCTACACCTTCTTCAGTGTTTTGCCAGAAACCAACCACTGATCATGCTTGCTTACTTATGTGTCGTGTAGTTTAATTAAATGTGCTTAGGAATATGTAACATAAACACAATAACAACTAAACTAATAGGGCATTAAAACTTTATTTTTATACATAAATTATGTTATTAAATACTGCTTAATTTTACCGTAACTGCTGTTGACTTCAGTAATGATAAAAAAATTAAAAAACCTAATTTAATTGGACACAATTTGCATAGCCAACACATATTTATGCTAGCTGCTAACGTTTGTTTGCACGATGTCTCGGCAGTAAACGAATGTTTACTAGCTTGACCATCTACCCAGCCAGTGTTAAGTCACAATATTATTATTTGTTTATCTGTATTTATCAGTTCTAGTAACCTCCACCAGCTAGGTAACTGACTAACGTTAGCCCTGATGCATACCGTTATCTGCTCTCTCAGAAATTTGACAATTTACTGTTTATTTGTTGCAGAACACGATTAACATGTATTTAAGAGCGTACTGCCTTCATTACATGCAATAGCAGAACATTCGGCATACATGTTATTCGACCTGGAGCAACATATTTCAACACAATATCTACTTTAGGGTTAAATTGACGTTATAGCACGTTCTCCGTCTCCACCCTCCACGGTTAACGTTAATTAGTAACGTAACGTTATGCCGAAATGAAGAGAAATTCCTAGGGATTTGTTTGAGGTCTTCAGTAATGCCCTGTGAGGTGTCACTCTTTGCCAATAAGCACACCTACTTTAAATAGCTAAATATTTGGCTAGAGGTATGTAGCGTTAGGCTAGGACCCAAAGCTTGAAGTATCATTAGCTAGCTAACGTTACAACTTTACAGAACACATCGCGGACACAGTGCAGCATGTAAACTAGCGTCCTTGCGCAGATACATTTTCCCTGGCTACCTATTTAAATAACAGAAAAATATTTAACCTGCACGAGCTGTCATGGGACTCAATAGGGGGTCTCGGGAGCTTGATACTCTCGTCTGGGTTGTTTACTTCCTGTATCATGACGTATCCGTGTCTCCTATGCACACCTAATGCTTTGGAAGCGCGAGAATGAGGTTGTAAGAATAAGAAAAAGGTAGGATCTGGTCTAATTATGACCATATGTCACTTTAAGATAAAAAATACATCGGTGATAAAAACACGGAGTGTTTTATTAGCATTCAACAACTACAGCTCCCATGAGGCTTTATCAGCGGCTAAGACTCATGGGATATGTTGTTTCATGATGATAAAATAGTGGCGACAACTTCTTAATGCAGGTGGTCTTCTAACATGCAAAGCGTTTGTCTCTACATTTAATTTACCTGTTACACTTTAAGAATAATAAGTGGTGTTTAATTCTTTGTCAAGGGTTTACTACAATTTTTTATAAACTCTGCAACTGATGGTTAAGCTGTTGATACATTTGACAATAGAATATTAAAATATACTAATTATTGAGGGAAAATGCTCCAATAAATATATCAAAAATGTCATACGAGGTGTGGCTCTTCTCCTGGGGCAGGCCATCTCTTAAAGGAGAGTTGTACTGGCATACAATATGGTTAATTGGTGAAAAATATTGTGTTAGTAGTTAGTAATAAAGTAAGAGAGGTTTCTTATAGAATTTTGTGCTGGATATACCCAGTAAAACGTGCTGAAGTCTGAATATTCTTGTGAGTTATCTGGATTAGGAAAAGAAAATATTTGCCATGTGTTTTTTTCATTGTAGTGACACAAAAATATTCTGGACAGATCTTGAACATTTTATAAGGAGGAAGACTGAGCAAGTGATTTACAGGGAAAGGACACTTGTCTCTGTTTTGAAGGCAATTAGATGGAAAAAAAAACACATTTTCTTTGACTGGTTTTAATAATGGGAAATTTTCACATAAATTAAAGAAATGGACTGACTGAACTGAACTTTCTGAATATGGAACCACAGTTAAACCCAAGAAGTGAACTTTTGTTGAATATGGTACATGCACTTAGTGAAATATTTCATTTTTCATTTTTATTCATTAACTTAAAAAATATTTTCATATGTAGACATCGCTGCTATTTTCAGATTCGTTTGTACATTATAATCATTATTATGTCCATCTAATAGAGTTGATGTGTCAAACCTTGCTGTACATTTACACTGAAATATTTTAGTTTTGTCATAACCATCAAAACCCCTCCAGTCTTTCTTCACTGTGAGGGTTCAGCAAGTGTTTGTTGTAAATTAACCCTTTTTAGCAGTCTAAATGTGTTTTATATTATGCCATCATAAGTAGGGGATGGGGCGGCACGGTGGTGCAGTGGCTAGCACTGTCGCCTCACAGCAAGAGGGCTCTCGGTTCGACCCCACCGGTCGGCTGGGGGACCCTCTGTGTGGAGTTTGCATGTTCTCCCCGTGTCCGCGTGGGTACTCCGGCTTCCTCCCACCATCCAAAGACATGCAGGTTAATTGATTGTTCTAAAGTGTCCGTAGGTGTGAGTGTGGATGTTTGTCTGTCTCTGTGTGTGTCAGCCCTGTGATTGACTGGCGACCAGTCCAGGGTGTACCCTGCCTCTCGCCCTATGTCAGCTGGGATAGGCTCCAGCACCCCCCGCGACCCTCTACAGGATAAGCGGTATAGATAATGGATGGATGGATGGATGGATGGATGGATGGATAAGTAGGGGAGTATTTGCTGCTCGGTTAGAAAACTCTTTGCGTACTTTCATTTTTCACATTGACGGCACGGCATATTTTGATCTATAAAGCCACAAATAAAACTAAAGTGGCACAACAAAGCGTGGGAATGTCTTCTCACTGTAACCTGCAAACCACAGTAATTACCTTCAGGTGTATTCATATTACAAAAATGTCACTCAACAACTCTGTGTTGTTGATGTCTGGGCCTGAAATACCGTATGATGTGTTAGCAAGCAGTGGCTTGTTTACACATCCAGCAGACACAGCAACATGAGCATTTATTTAAAGTTGTGTTTCTGGCCCTCTGATGAATGTAAGTCCAATATTTTCGCTCTGCTTTTAGCTCTGGTTTGCTCTCCACCAACTCCCAAGGGAAATATCTGGCCCTTTAACGTTAGCTGCTAACATTCAATACTCACTTTGCTAACTGTGTCTTTGTGCCGTTTGGTGTTGGGCAGGTAGCACACAGTGAGTATCAGAGCTTATTCACTGAAAACAGCTGCCTGCGGTTTCTTTTCTTTTTTTCCACAGCTACATTTAGCAGACATAACGCGATGACCTCTGTCTGATTTCTGAGTGTATGGTGAGAGCTGTACCTTAAACATTATGCATTAACATGGCTGATTTAACTCCCAAAGTCTCATTACTGTAGTTCAGTGACCTCATGTGTTTTGTTCATCTATGTTTTTCCTGAGAAAAAAACGTTCTTGAAGTTGTAAGTTACTCTCTTTCTATTCCTTTGTTTTTATCAGGGTATTTCCTCAATACTTTTATCACTTTCAGTTTCCACAAAAGTAGCTGTGCAGCTACTAGGAGGAGAATGAAACATAACTTTTTTTTCTTCTTGCTTTTGCTTTCTTTTACTGAAGCCTATAAAAGCTGTGTATGTGCTATTGTCTGTTGTACACAGTAAACATTGATGGTGGGTGGGACTGCTATATTTTGGCAATAAAGACCATACATTTTTACAGGTAAGTAGTAAACACTATTTAAAAAAAATAAAAATAATAAAGACTTGGAATGTTG
Source organism: Maccullochella peelii (assembly GCA_002120245.1). Classification (NCBI taxonomy): domain Eukaryota; kingdom Metazoa; phylum Chordata; class Actinopteri; order Centrarchiformes; family Percichthyidae; genus Maccullochella; species Maccullochella peelii. The sequence goes on from LKNJ01002674.1 coordinate 17,946, forward strand.
TGTATTTGTTAAGTATGTTTGATGTAATGCAATGCAGCTTTAAGTCTGACTTAGACATTTTTGGATACCACTGAATGAGCACTTTCAGGTCAGATATTGAAATGAGTGAAAATGGAGGAAATGAGGTATGCTGATGACTAGTACAACCTCACTAATCTGATTTGTTCAGTGTGGTTGACTCTCGAGCCGGTGTGGGAAAATATTTCTGGAAGACCTGAGGAGCCGCACAGTCCCTCATTAAAATTACGTTGTGTGCAATTTCACACATACCACATCTCCAGGTTTTCCAGGCTGCTTTCTTATGGCGGGACACAGTGTTGAAAGTTTAGCTTTTTCAGGGACTGGGTCATTTCTCCTCAGTCATGCATAGGCTTACGACAACTTACGAGACATTACCTTTGATAAAGGTGAGCGGGATGTAGAGATCGTCTAGTCTGAGCTGCCTCTATTTCTCTTCTCATTTTAAATAATTTGCTTGTGCATGTGCATTAATGAACTGCAATTATTTATCATGTGTGTACCAAATTTAATGTATTTTTTCTGTGTTTTTAGAAAAAGACAGTTCAGTTTTGAACTGAACACATTTAGTTCAGTGGAATAATACTGCCTGAGCCTCACCCACTAAACTCGTAACATGCTTGTCTTTGGTAGGTTTCCTTTTCCTCTCATAGTGTCAGTATCAACAGCAGAGCACAGAAGTCCAGACTGTGGAGTTCCATCCTCCAGATGATCCCTCACATGGCACTGTGCAAATTCTGTAAGTATAAAATAAACCGCTATTACATAATACATTCATTTAAGCTGAAAGTCTGATGCTGCTATTGTGATTTTATGAATCTCTGACATGTAATTGAATACAACCATAATACAATCTGCATCATGAGAAGGAGAACGTATTATGCAATACAAGTGGATTATAGTGAAAATGGAATCTGAGCAGGATATTTTTATGTTATTTTTCATAAACCTTAAGTTCTGCTTAGAGATTGGTTCTGTTGTGGTTGTAAACTCAGCAGTAAAGAAAGGAAACTGAAGGTTGGTGATTGTTTGGCTGTTGTTAGTCTGACTGTCTCATGATGCTTTGAATTCATCACTCATTTATATTTATATATTTTCTTCCTTTGTCAGTTCCTCTGGTTCTGGTTGGGGTTGTGGTGTTTGCTGTGAGTGGGATCATTGGGGACCCTTTGTATGAGTGCCTTCAAGACACTGACTACAGTGAACTTCTTGACATTGTGGATAAAGGTCTTCCTGCCACTAAGACACCTCATCATGTAGCAATCATCGGCGGGGGCATCGCTGGACTGACCGCTGCAAAGTTTTTAGAAGATGCTGGACATAAGGTAACGTCACTTATAGTGAGGAAACAATGACTTCTACTTGAAATGTTACCGCAAACATACACTTTCAGAGTGGATGCTGTTAAAGTGTATTTCACATGATGATTATGTGTCTCCATGGACAACAAGGTCACCATAATAGAAGCCAGTAACCGTATTGGAGGACGTGTGGAGACCTTCAGGAACAGAAAAGAAGGCTGGTACGCAGAAGTGGGCGCCATGAGGATCCCCAGCTTTCATAAGTGAGTAATGACTTGCCTGTCTCTTTGATCTGTCTGCTGGGCCATAATATGACAGTGACATGAGTGGAATGGTAATGTTAAAGGCACTTTGTTCCATCAACAAATTACTACAGTACTCAAGTACTTCATTTAGTACCACACTTAACTACAATTTTGAAGTACTTGTACTTTTATGTTAACATTTCAGAGGTAAATACTGTTCTTCTTACACCACTAGATTTACTTGACAGCAACTGTATACTTCCTGGTTACTTTGTGTTTTATGATAATCCTGTAGCTATAAGCTAATAAGCTGTTAATAAATGGACTCTTCCTCATACATTAAATTGCCAGCTAAAAAGATGAAGCAAGTGATGCTGTAGAAAAATATACATTAGCAACCCAACCGTTGTTCTAACAAATCAGTTATTACTGATGTATAAAGCTTTAGTAAATGATTTAGTAACTATTATTACTTATAAGAAGGTGGTACCAAATATTGCTTACTTATGAGTATTACCAGTCCCATAATAATATGTTACTTTTGATAACTAGAGTATATCTTAATAACAGCTACTTGTGTTTTACAGCCAGCAACTCTGCTTTTTGGTTCAGTCTCATCAGCGTAATTTTCAGTCAGATAAACCCTCTGTACACTACAAACAGCAGAAAGACACAGTTAGCAACTAGCTGGTGAACATAGTGGAGCCTTTAGCAGCTACAGAGCCAGATATTTCCCTCAGTAGATGGTGGAGGCCAAAAACAGAGCTAAAATGAGAGTTACTGCACTTGCATTTATCTGCTGGCCAGAAACAGGATTTCATGTGTAAATACGCAACTGTTTGCTACCGCATCCATCATATCAATTTTATAAGGTGATAATATGTTAGTGTTGAGTTTACAGCTTGTTGCGCTGCCCCCAAGCATCTAAATGCTTAATCCACAGCTTACCTAAAAAGAAGAATGTCAAATCTCTCTTACATATATAAGATATTTAATATAGAGTATCTGTTCCACAGGATTCTTCTTTCCTTTGCCTCCAAATTACACATTTCCCTTAACCACTTCATCCAAGATGACATCAACACCTACTATTTGGTAAATGGAGTGCTACATAAAACCTATGCGGTGGAAAACAACCCCGGTGTGCTCAACTACAACTTGAATGAAAGAGAGAGAGGGAAGTCAGCCGCTCAACTCTTCAGTCAGGCACTCTGGAAGGTAGTATCATTATTAGTATTTTTTATTGCATAAGGAGGGATGCCTCTTTGTAAGTGAGAATTTCCCCCCAGGGATAAATAAAGTATCTATTTATCTGTGCACAGGTGAGGGATGACCTCAAAGCAATCGGCTGCGGTGCCATGTTGGATAAATATGATTCCTATACAGTGAAGGTAAAGATGTATTTATTTTGACATTGTCTTAACAGATGTCACACAGGTCATAGTTTACATCTGAACAAACACTTTCATTATATAAATAACATTTCAGTTTTGATTGCTGACAGGAATATCTGGTCAAGGAGGGCAACCTGAGTCGTGGTGCCTTGAGGATGATTGGGGACATCCTGAATGAGAACAGCCTCTTCTACACATCACTGATAGAGATGCTGTACATACAGTCAGACATCAATGACAACACGGAGTAAGAAAAATATTAATTTAATTTTAATATGTGTCTGTTGACACACAGCCTGCGGATCTAACTTTGGCTTAGCATGAAAAATATTCTCATTGGCTGAGTTAAGACTCAGTGGGCAGGAGACAGAAAAGCTGTTTTTTAATGTATTAACTTATTTTGGTTACAGCCTAAGGTTGCAAAAAAAAATAATCACTAACCTAAAATTACTTAGTTTACAGTCAACTCTATTTCATCCATTTTAAGAACAGAGTGGCAAATAAGATACAAAAATGCACCTGTAATTTAAAAAGAAAGGTCTGAAAAGCCCAAAATGATATCAACAAATTGGAGGACTAATAGGTTAGCATTAAACTTTTATGGATTTCTTTGGCCACTTGGGGGCAGCCAAAACATGTTATGAACACAACATTGACATATCATCAACTTTTAAGTTGATATGGTGAGCTTGTTAGAAAACATAGCAATGTATCAAATGACTATGTGACAGGGGTCTCTCGTAGTGATGAGCCTACAGATAATAATCACCTGAATCTGCAGCTTGTCTTTATGGAGCTTCATAGTGAGTTTCAGCTCATTTTTTAGCTGCAACTTTACTGTTTTGGTTCACTCTCACCGCTCTCATAGCGTCGTTTTCAGCTGCAGCAGGCAGCGATTTTCCATGAAAAAGGGGAATTGAATTGAAATTCCCACTGTACATTAACATGTTCAGCAGCAAACAGCAGACAGACACAGTTAGCAACTAGCTGGTGAACATAGTGGAGCATTTAGCAGCTAAAGAGCCAGATATTTCCCTCAGGAGTTGGTGGAGACCAAAAACAGAGCTAAAAGAGAGTGAATACTGGACTGACATTAGTCAGGTAGCCAGAAACATGACTGTTTTGCTAAGAAGTTTGCCATACATTAACTTAAAAGGTGTGACAAATCAGTGTTATGTCCACAACTTGTTTCCACTGCCCCCAAGTGGCCAAAAAAATCAGTTATTGCAGGTACTTCCTGCTGATAATACTTGTTACTTAAATAACATTTTGTATGCAGGACTTTTACTTAACGTAACACAGTTTTTATACATTATGGTACTTTTACTTAAAGTTGCATTATTTAACTGAGCTAGCTGGAAACACTACAGTGTATTACACCTTTATAAAGTTGTTGTGAGCGTATTAGCAAACAGCTAACATGCAACACACGCCTGACGAATTTAAGTCCAGTATTCACTCTTCACTTTTGGCTCTGTTTTGGTCTCCACCAACTCCTGATGAAAAGATCTGCCTCTTTAGCTGCTAAATGCTCACCAGCTAGTTGCTAACTGTGTCTGTCTGCTGTTTGCTGCTGGGCAGGGAGCGTACAGTTGATTTAACGTTGTTTGATAGAGGTGAGGGGAACTACAGAGTCAGGTGATAATTCATTATGAGTGACGCCTTTCACATTACACATAGTCATTTGATCCATTGTTAATGTAAAAATATTTATTAGTGAAGCTTTAATGATGTATTGTGATTAAGAGGTTTTTATTGGGTGCTTTTTCCCAGGTACTTCGAAGTGACAGATGGCTTTGACCACCTCCCAATGGCTTTCTACCAGGTGTTAAATGCCACCATCCTCCTCAACTCCAAGGTCAAGCTAATCAATCAAACAGGCGGCAGCAATGTGACCGTAACATACCAAGACTGGCGTAATTCAGGTTCCCTGACTAACCTAACAGTGGACTATGCCCTGGTTACGGCCACAGCCAAGGCCACCCTCTTCATTGACTTCCAGCCCCCTCTCTCCGGGGACAAGATGGAGGCTCTGCGCTCAGTTCATTACGCCAGCTCCACCAAGGTGGTACTCAGCTTCAGGGAGCGGTTCTGGGAGAAAGAGGGTATAAAAGGAGGGAAGAGCATCACAGACCGGCCCTCTCGTTTCATCTACTACCCCAGCCACAGCTTCCCCGGTACATCTGCAGGGGCCCTCCTGGCGTCTTACACCTGCTCCGACGATTCCACCCTGTTCCAAGGGATGAGCGAGGAGGAGCTGATGGCTGTGGTCCTGGAGGACTTGGTGAAAATCCACGGGGAGGACATCAGGCCTCTGTGTACGGGGGGGCTGGTGAAGAAGTGGGGCTTGGATCCTTACAGTCTGGGAGCGTTCGCCCTGTTCACACCCTACCAGCAGGGACACTACTCCAGAGAACTGTTCCAGAGTGAGGGACGGGTGCACTTTGCAGGAGAACACACAGCTACACCGCATGGGTGGATTGAAACTGCCATGAAGTCTGCACTCAGGGCAGCTCAAAATATGAATAGCCTTTAGTTTTATGGGTAGCAAATATTTTCCCTCATGCTCAATTTCATATGGTTTGTCTGATATATTGGTTTACCAGTATATCTTGTGAATACTAGTCTATCAGTGTTAACCCCCTCTGATATGACGTGGGCTATATTTTTTGTGTTATGTACATATTTATTGATTTAAGTACAAGGCTTGTCTATTGTGAGCCTGACATTCTGATCAGATTCCACAGAGATTAGCATAAATACAAATGCAATTATTATCCCCATGATCATAATTAGCAGGGTTTTACTGTAAGAGGATATTCCATGATTTTCTGCCAGAATAAAACTTCTGTCTCTGCTGTCAGCCAGTGATAGAAAGTAACTAAGTACTGTACTGATGTACAATTTTGTGGTACTTGTACTTCACTTGAGTATTTCTATTTTATGCTACTTTATGCTTCCACTCCACTGCATTATTGAAGATGCATGACAAGGGCCTTGTCCATGTTTCAGATGTTGTTAGCAGTTCCACCAACAGAAAGAGTTTGTTAAGCCTTAAGCCTTAATAACGGTACAAAACATAAACTTAAGTAATGGTTAGATATTTATGCTAATGTTTCTGTACATCTCCTCAAGTAGGATTTTTAATGTAGGACTTTTCCTTGTAATGGAGTATTTTTACATTGTGGTATTGGTACTTATGTAAAAAATCTGAGTACTTCCACCACTGGAAATGCAATACATATCATGTGCCTAATATTACAAGGTGACAACTGACTATACAGAGTCTTTACTTTCTCTAAGTATCATACTCATGTCAGTGCCTACATTTAGTTTCGATGCCCTCTTATTAAGTGCGTGGAACATATACAGTATTTCCAGGTCCTTCATGGTTTGGACAAGAGGTGGAGGAAGATCATTTACTTAAGTAAATGTACCACTACATTCATGTAAAAATACTGCAGAAGTATATCAGCAAAATGTACTTAAAAGTAAAAGTATTTGTTCTGCAAAAAACAGCCCCTGTGACTGATATTACTGTGGTTTATATTATTAGATTGGCAATACTGATGCATCAATACATATGTGACATTTTACTGTTGTAGCTGGTTATGGTGGAACTAGTTTTAACAGCTTTATATACTGTTAGGTGTTTTAGTCCAGTGGTCCCCAACCTGGGCATTGGGCCTCTGCTCCACAAATCAGTATTCATTTTTTGGACTTTTTATCTTTTTATGTTGGATACGTTTTGGGCCTTTTAGGAGTTCAAACAGTTATTTAAATGAACCATGTGAGAAGTTTAGAGGGGAAATGAAATGTCTCTTTGATGGAACTGCTAACAACCCAGAGACAGCTGAAACATGACAAAGGGCCAAAGGGCCAAACTGCTTTTTGTTAGTAGTCTCAAGCCAAAAAGGTTTGGAACCACTGGTTTGATCTGGGTCGTAGGCTGTTACTCCAACACATGCGGTACTGTATGACGTTACAGTGTACATTTGTCACAGCCAGGTGACAGGTCAGTGATGAGCAGCTGATGGTAAACCAAAATGTTGAGCCGTATAATTTGCTATTTTAATCAACATGTAACATTAGAGCACTTCAGTGTAGAACAGTGCAAGCAAAAACTCAGGTGTTTCAAATCACCTTTACAGGCTAACACTATGTCACACATTTAACTTTACAAACGTTAAGAGATGGACTTCAATCACTACAACTACGAAGATCCACATGTAAGCTGTGTTTCTACAAATGTACATATTGATCCTATTAGCCACCAGCTGATTGTGACGAAGACACTAAAGCACGCGTACTTGAAGATGATTGTTGTCTTCTGCATATGGCAAAGCCCACCTTTATGCCTACGGAGTACACAAAAGCCATCTATTTGACAAAACGGTTTATTTTTTAATTAAAAAGACCTTCCCTGCACTCCCCCCAATCAGTTTTCACAGTTGCTAAGCTAATGCCCAAGTACACACATGCAGGATCACAGACAGGATGGTGAACATGAGCGTACTGTGTCACTTTAATAATGTCACATTACATGACTTCTCAATTCAAACAGGTACTTCTTGCTGACATTTGTAGCTACAACCATGCAGAGTTTCCATTTTGGACCTGTCAAGCGCCACCAGTGAAAAGCACAAATAGTAATTCATAAAAAAAACATGTCCTCTTCACATTATCTTCCATCAGCATGTTAGGAATGAGGCTACACAGTCCTGTTGGCATCCAGCCCGTTATTAATGTGCGCCCTTCTGCACCATCTGCGTGAAGCGGTTGGTGATGGTCAGGGTGGTGTCGATGAAACGCTCAACACAGCTCTGCAGGCAAGTCTCGGTCCGGTAGTCCAGCTTCGATCCCGGACTTTCCACGCACTTGTCCCAGCAGACGTCAGTGAAAGTGTGCACCTGTAGTAAATATAAAAAGCTGATTATCCCTGGGATTAATAAATCATAGACTGACTGCATCAATGCATTACATTAACGCATAGCTCTTAGAATATCACCTTTGTACACTGCACACTGTGAACTTTTGCACATCCCGCACAAAATGTACAGCTCTTCATTTTCATATTATTGTAGTTTGTTCTTATACTATTTTTTCACATTTTATTGCTAATTTCTCTATTTTATATTTGTATTCTTGACAGTACTTGCTTTTTAGTGGCTTTAATTTATATATCTGTGGGGGGTTTTTTTCTCTCTACTATGCTTATTTATGCACTAAAGCAAATTCCTTGTATGTGAAAACTTGGCAATAAATCCGATTCTGATTCTGATTCATGGTGATGGACTGTTGAACAGATAGCAGAAACTAACTTCTCAGACAACAGACCCGGTTATGGTCGGATGAATTACCATTCGTCTTGTAGTGATCACTGACTGGACCTCGAGCCCAACCATTACTGGCCTCAGTTAGTTTACAAGGCCCACTTCAGGACCAAATACAGACTCCACATCAATTGTACCTCTTTGCTAAGGACAGTGTCCCCGCTGTTGAAGTGGAATACGTCACAATATCCTGGTGACCTGCTGGGGAACCAATTTCTGAAGCTACATTTCTGTCAGGCAAGAACTTTGCCAGACACTAGGATTCTTTATTACTTTCAAGGTCATGGCACGGTAGTTCTTCTGTGCAACAACTCAAATAGAAGAACCAATCGTAGTTGAAGACGGTCGGGACCATGTGCTCACATCAGTGCAGCCATGCGGCTGAGCAGGCACAACAAACCATCTAAAAGTCCAGATGAGATGAGCAAAGCATCATCAACCCTGGACCAGCAGCTTCAAAATAAAAGTAAAGTCTCCACACCTTCACATGACTTTGACCTACACAGTTTTGCTGACTTGGGGCTTCGTTATTATGTCATTTCATTTTAATGTTCTGTTTTTCAGTCATGTGATGATAAACAATACGTAATATCTGAGGTGAAACAGAAAATCACGGGCAACATTAAGGATTCATGTGATAGACTGACCGCCCACATACTCAGATCAAAGCCTGCTGTTGCTCAAACGATAGCAGGCACAACATGAAAACCTCAGGAGATGTAAACAAGTGTCTACCCTATAATATATTCAAAAATATAAGACATTGAGTTTACACACCAATTTGCATTTTTATTTATTTTAGACTAAAAGTATTGAAGTAGTCAAGAAGCTTGTTTGTAAGCTTTCCGATGATCAGAGAGCCATACTGTGTGAAGATACCTGTGTCTTTAGGTGGGTTGGGGCCTTTGACGGCCCCTGTCTCCTGAACGGCTGCTCATTGTGGTTCATCAAACCACTCTCTCTATAAGTTAACATGTCGAAAGGTGGTGAGGTTTCTGACGGACTGACAACGGAGAGTGGCTCGTATGCTATGCCTTCATGTGGCCTCACTGGCCACAGATGGGTGCTAAATGACTGGATAGAGATTAGCATGGTTAGCATACAAACCTGAGCCTGGAACTGCGCTTTCTGTTGCTCTATAGCGATCATACGCTGGAGCTCCGTGGCCTCCGCTTTCTCCGACGCATTGAAGTGATCAAAACTGTCCATTGCGTTCGGAAATAGTTACAACGCAACCCTGTACTCCCGGTGACACGGTGGTGAGCCGGCGAGGTGACCTTCTGTTTCACCGCCAGTGAGCGCTGCAGCCTGTGAAGTGACCACTGATGTACAAATCATGTGATGAGCGACACGCAGCGGCGGCTCCTCGCTGCGTCCTTTGTAAATCGGCGCACTAAATGTGACGCAAGAAGTGACGCTTACAAAGACACTCAAAAGACAAAAGAGAGTTGAACCAAAAGATTTACAGCACCACAACTTGTTCCCTGACAGGTTTTTCATTTTCTCTATTAAAACACATCTAAACATCATTTTGGTTCATTACAAATATTTCATTGGTTAGTCAACTGTTTAACCCACATGCTTTTCTGAGCTGATTATTTATGTTAAACAATACATTTCATCGATAGCTGATTGTGCCAACAAAAAAAAGCTGAGAGGGCTCTTATTTGATTATTATTATTTCTTTTTCACGGATCACCTTTTTGTGTATCATCCCTTGGTGTGTTTATATGCACATTTTATACAAAGCTCATATTGTTGCTTACTTGATGTAAACTTGTTATATCTGTTTCATTAACGTTGATTGAATAAAATGAGTTGCCTGACATGCACAGAGCATCGGAACGCTTTTTGAATCGACAAGACTATTAATTAAGTATAATTAAGACCTCTCTTAGAGGTCTTTAATCTAATCAAAACCCCTCCATAATGAGGACCAGTATTTTAGGTAAGAATGAATACATTCTCAATGATGAGAAATTTGCTTAAAAACAAATATGGCAAAAATATAAAGCACCTTATTAGTTAAACCTAATTACACACACATTGTACATATATATTAATGAAAGGTATAAAAAATAATTATGTCAATACATTTACTCCTTTTTTTTCTTTTCCTTTTTTGTGTAAACTCAGTTTTGTAGTTTTGCACATCAGGGTGGCTTTAAACTGAAAGTCCTGCCCAGGACAGAGTTAACAATGATATCATGTGAGGCTTTTAGGAGTAGGTCCAACACTAAAATAGTAACTGACTTCGTTTGAGATATTCTATTCCTTTGACTTGAATAAGGGCCCCCAGCGGCACAGCTGCTGCATGGTCTCTAACATCACGACTACAGGGTAGCTTTGACCCGTTATTCTGTTATATTTTGACATGAAAGTGTTTGCTGATCTTTTCAAACGTCCAACATCTTTGTGCTGCTGAAGACGCAACAACTACATCCGGGTAACTGTGGTGACCTTGGTTGGTTGGTTGATCATCATGGCGGCTATCGTCAGGCTGAGTTCTGTCTGTCGCAGAGGAGTCAAACGTGGGTACTTCTGTCTCTTATCAGTGTCTGTCTTTTTGAGTATGTGTGCTTACTTTAGTGTAGTAGTTTGATAGCAGTATGTTCTGACAGAAGGGAGATCCAATATTAGCCTAGCTGTGTACGAACTAATCACGTCTGACAGAGACTAGTTCACGGCTCTGCTAAGGACGCCTCTAGTGCAACGTTAATTATTACTGCGTGCCATCGCTGGCTAACGTTACTTAAACTCCATCCTCTCACACGGTTTAATAGTGATGCGCACTGAGGGCAACTGAAATGTGCTACCACGGTGACATCACTGTCTGACCATGACGTTACTGCTCGCACGATAGGCGCAGAACTGTACGCCAAACACTATTCAGAAATTTTGGAATTATAAGGTAACTTACAGATTGACAGAAGTAAATACAAAGTAAAACGATACAATGGACATTTTCTGAAATGACAAGACTCAGTTTTAAATTCGGCATATATAACACAAACCTAAGAGCAGAGTGGCTCTTTCAATAAAAGTGCGGGGTCGATGGTTTCCAGCTGTAAAATTGCCTGTGTGAAAACGTTTTTCTTTTCTTTGTTATCCACTGCCCAACTATACTTTTTTTTTTTTTTTTTTAAAAAGGAAAAAACATTGCCATGAAAATATCAGATATTTATTATTTATTCTGTTTATAAGGCTGCATTTGCACCAAAACAAAAAATGTATTGTTTTGACCCTGTGGGACCTAAATCTGATTGAATGCTTCTAGAGTTCCTGGTATTACTGGGGTAAATAAATGTTGATTATTATATAAACAACATGGAGGAAGCTGTTAGAAATTGTGGGACACGTTTTTGTTATTTTTTAATATATCGACATCATAGTGACTGCAATGTTCTTTTAAGGTAAAAGATAAGGAACATTTAGGTTTTTATCTTTTAAGGTAAACTATATCAACATTAAGTTATCATTTGTTGAGATGTGCTAAAATGACATACTGTATAAGAGTGTATTATAGTTTATTTTGTGGTTTACAGTTCATTCTAGGTAAGCTGCGGTTTAATTTCATAATTTGTGCCCATTTGGAAACTTTCTGTCTTTTCTCCTCAGCTCTGTTCTACCAAAGCACTTTGCTGGCCAGGCCGCTGGTTGTACCACATAAATACCAGGACCAGCCCTACCTGCTGACAGCAAGGATTCATGCGTCACAGGCTCTGTATGGTCAGTGTTGATAAATGAAAGTGCGCAGCAGTAGTGCGTACAGTATGTACAGGGAACAACAGGACAACCTTAATGTATTTGGCAAACCAACAGAATGACATGCCACAGCCTCAGAAATGACCACAGAGTGGAATCAACAAGTAGCTTACACATTACAAGCTACACTACTACACTACCATTACTGCAAAATAGTGTCAATGAGATCTCATTAAACCAAGTATTGTTCAGTCCAAGTATCATAGCACAATGCATAGTGTAATGCATGTGATAGTGATCTGTTAAAATGGTCAAAGTCCAGCTTAATATACTCTGGTTGCAGAGAAAGTGCCAATATTAATACCAGTGGACAGGTAAGGGTGTCTCATTCTTGTCCAACAGGATCATTTTGGTGCAATTTCTTGATTAGTTTTTGCTATTTGCTGTCGTTTTAGTTGCTTTTCTGTAGAGTGATGTGTGTACGTACCTCTCAGTTTTTCTGCTTTGACATGAAAGCAGGTGGCTGATGGCCTTGGTTGTGTATGGCTGGTGTTTTGTGGTCCAGATTTAGCGCCCCAAATGCTAGACTGGTGGCAGTATTTTGACACCAGCTTCATGTTCACTGCTTAATGCGAACAGGTTTCACTCACTGTGACCCGCTATTGAGCTTAGTGGATTGTTTACAGAATGACGGAAGGGTGGAGGCATTCTCTGGAAAGCTAAACGCATCTGTCAACTACCAGAAGTTGGCTCAGCTTAGTCTAATTCTTAGTCTTGTTTACCGAGTCTTTATTTTCCAGATTGAAATCATAATTTAGTTTTTTGTAGAAAACTTGTTTATACTCAAAACAAAGCACCAAAATACTGACGTATAGTGTTGATATTGTTAAAAACCCCAATTTGGCTGTCATGTTGGCACTAGCATAAAAAAATTGGTGAATTGAGAATACTAAACCACGTTATCTAACCTCAATACTTTTTGAGTACCGACTGAAATGTGTGTGCAGCATCGAGTATCAAAAAAGTATGTCATGTATGGCATAAATGAGAAAAGGGTTGCTTATATGTTTATACTCTCCAGTCAGTGGTATCTAAAAAAAGGTTTGTTTGATCACACTGGCACAGGTTTTGAAAAAAAGAAAATAAAAACCCTATAATTTTCTTTGTTTCAGCTTAAATCAGATATTCCCTCATCTAAATCAGGAAACTTCCTCACATAACACTATATTTTATTTAAGCAAAGGTCTTTGGTATATTGTGTTGAGGAATTTAGTATTGCACTTCCATAAATTGGGGGACTTGTGAGAGATATACTAAAAAAGGGATGATCAAAATCAGTACAGCAGAGAGATCCTAACTCTAAGTCACTTAGTCAAGCCCAAATACGCTAGATCCCATAGTTCAGCTTCTTTTGTTACCCCCTCCCTGCCTGATAAACGCACAAATCTTTCAAGCTTCAAGCAACAAGTTTATAATGCAGACTCTGCTAAATCTTCATACCCAAGCCCATAGAACCCTGATGAGATCATCATGGTGATGTGTGTACGTGGTCCACATTTAGCGCCCCAAATGCTAGACTGTGGTATTTTGACGCCAGGTTTATGTAAAGTCTTCTTACTGAGAGCAGGTTTCACCCACTGTGACCCACCCTGATGACGTCAGGGTTATGAATGGTTTTGATGATGATCTAACCAGCTAGAATTTAGATTTACACCTGCGAGTGCAGTATGAGGTCACTTATTAGACACCGTTTTCCAGGAAGAAAACAAGTGTATGAAGTATTTCCTCGCTGTGTCTGACTGCTAGCCATCATATGTTAAATGAATAGTTTGACATTTTGGGAAATAATGTTTATGTGCTTCCTTTTTGAACATCAGATGATGAGGTCGATACCACTCGCATATCTGTCCATTAAATATGAGGCTGCAGTCAACAGCCTGGTCAAGAAACAGTCCAGCACATTACCCCCGTAAAACCACATGATGTTGTTTTACACTTATGCTTTTGTTCGGCTTAAACAAACAAGATATAACCTGTTAATAAGTGAGCTTTAAAGGTGCTGGTAGGCAGATTTTGTTACCTTTGGACAAAGTCAGGCTAGCTGTTACACCCCCCCCGTTTCCAGTCTTTGTGCTAAGCCAAGCTAAGCTAAGCTAACCAGCTGCTGGCGACACGGATGGATTAGTGAACGGACATACCAGGCCCCCTGACTCGGCCAGAGCCTCTGTATGAAGTGTCAGGTTGCTCTCGGAAAGTGAAATGATCACAAAGAAACGGAGTCGTTTTTTTTTTTTGTGAGAAATCTGTTTTACCTGCAAAATATTACTAAAATAGACACAAAACGACTAAAAACATAAAGGCTCCTATGTAGAAATGTCGACCTATTCTGTTAAAACTCTAAATGTGTGTATGGATTACACCTCTTGAGTGTTCTCTAGCCAGGTAAAGAGAATCCGATAAAATATCCAGCTTTTTGTTTGGGGATACAACCATTTGTCTTTTACCATGCAGATAATGAAGTCTGCTGATAATCTGCTGTTTTCTCTGGTTCTACAGCGGGCTCTGGCACCAAAGCCGCCTCTCTGCACTGGACAGCAGAGCGAGTGCTGAGCATCCTGCTGCTGGCCATGGGACCCGTAGCCTATTTTAATCCCAGTCCTGTCATTGACTACTCCCTGGCTGCTGCCCTGACCCTGCATGGACACTGGTAAGACGGGGCAAACACCAGCCTGAACCCTGGTTGTGTTACTTATGAAGATAAATGTTTTGTATATACGTACATACCCATATTCCAGTTGTGAAACGGACCCTTTCAAATGACATAATTTCACTGGTTTACTTGGCATTTACACAGCAAAGATCTGTTTTCCTCTGCTCAGTTTGTGGTCACAGGAAGGCCAGACTAATTGGTGTAACAGTGGTGGTTCTTGTTCTTGTATATTGCTCTATATACAGTCGGTTACCAGTTTATTAGGTACATAAATCCGACCTTCATGAAGGTAATAATGTTCAGTTTTAGTTGGAAATGTTCTAAAGAGGTGTTGGGTCATTTTGAGCGACTGAGCGGTGTTTCTAATATTATTTTGTCCACTCTGCTTGTATCAATGAGGGTAGACTGAATATTAGAAACAACTCTCAGGTGATTCAAAAGTGCCACAAACTACAGCCTCCAAAATGACCAGCCAATTTGAGTGACACACAGACTTATTAGATATCCTGGGAAACTACAAGTGTAGCGAGTAAATTCCTTCATCACAAGGCCGACAGGGAGTTGTAGTCCAATGGGGCATCCAGGTCAAATACAGTCACCCTCACCTCTGTGGTCATACACCAGCAGATTGTGATTTAACAGAACACTTCTTTGTTTCCCAAACGTCTCTACCCAGTACAAAGGTTTAGCTTGTTCACTGACCCATACCGAACGGAAGGCAAACTTTGTGCCACGGCGGTTTGTTGGGGAGGGCGGGCAGTAGCTGTCGGCAGCTATTAACTCAGCCCTTGTTAGTTCCGTCTCTGTTTGCAGACTTGAGAAGGTGGCTTTAGCTTAGCGTCACAGCGATGTGTTTTTCCATCAGTTAGAGCACAGACTAAACAGCACGGCAGGTGTAGGCCACAAATCCCAGTCATGGGTAGTGATAGGTCTTCTTAAGCAACGGCTTTCGGGGCAGGTGAGCATCTCAAAGGGTCAAGCCATGTCCTCTTTGACCAAAACCAGTCATGTCATTTGGCAGCATTGTCGCCATTGGATGAAGCAAGAGAAGGTTGAAAAGCTTCCTCTTTTTTAGCTGGTACTGGGGATGAGCATAGTCTGTGCCTAATAGCATTTTATAGCACTAAGGACCGTACTTAACTTAAATGTGAACACTGATGGCTTTCATAGTTTTAGTGACATTACAGGTGCGCTCCAGTTTTTGCCTCCAAATAAAGTAGTAGCAAATCTAGCAGAAGTGTCAGCTTGTTTTCAAGCTGAATGCTCACGTTGCCTGCCCTGTCTTGAGAATTTTTTAGTGATGTCACTTTTCTGACATCTCAGTAATTACTTTGGTGAGGATAATGTTATCATGGCTAATAGAATAGATGGCCAAAGCAACAAGAATAAAACCTGAATTGTAGTAAACCATAGTTTTCATTTCAGGCCCCAGTCTGCTTCAGACAAAGTGTCTGAACAGTGCCTGAAAACCCCTTTCCAAAGGCGGCATTGGGTGGGGCTGCGTCTGACAATAGTGCAAAGTGGGAGCAGTTATTTGGCGCCCCTGGTTCTGGGAATAAAAATTCTCATTTACTCTGTAGACGATGTTGGATGACTCAGCTCAACAGTTGGAGTACTT
The DNA here is from genome assembly GCA_002120245.1 of Maccullochella peelii. Classification (NCBI taxonomy): domain Eukaryota; kingdom Metazoa; phylum Chordata; class Actinopteri; order Centrarchiformes; family Percichthyidae; genus Maccullochella; species Maccullochella peelii. The sequence goes on from LKNJ01002674.1 coordinate 34,270, forward strand.
CCATAGCTTGAAGGGGCATGAGACTCTCCCAGTTGAATCATCAGCGCACAACATAAGCAATCTTATTACAGATTAGATTTTTCTTTTTTTATTAAATTAAGTGGGGCATTTTACAGTTGAAAAATCAACCTGTCATTGCAGGTGTGTGAGGTGCAAAAGTTTGTGGCCATTCAAACTATAAGATGAATGGCTTATAAGCTATAAAACCTTTTGCCTTGGTTGGACAACACATAGTGCAACCTAGTTCTTATGAAGCATACTGAGGCCTTCCCTTTCTGTCTTCCCTGACTGCTCACCTTTTCTGTGTTTGCATGTATTTCTGTCTTGTAGGGGTATCGGGCAGGTGTTAACAGACTACGTTCATGGGGACACAAAAATCAAGATTGCCAATGCAGGTCTCTTCCTCCTGTCCACGGTCACCTTCGCTGGTCTTTGCTACTTCAACTACAACGACGTGGGCATCTGCAAAGCCATTGCCCTGCTCTGGAGCAAATGAATATAACTGTGGGCTGGGAAGCTTGGGACACTGGGGCGGGAGCAATCTCGTCCTGGCTGATTGTAAAAATTAAAGGGGTTCTATGTAAATTCTTTATAAATATCATTTTGACAATATTACAGTGATTCACAAGTTTGTAATTCATGTTGATCAATTCAGGTTTGGTCTCTGTTAAGTAATCAGTAATGATTTTGCAACTGGAATCCATTTTCTCTTTTGAATATGTGGGAGAGATTCTGTTTATGTGGACTAAATTTAAGTTACGTTCCCCTGTAGATTTCGATCCTAACGTCCAGTAATTTAAACTGTCACTACCAATTCTCCTAATAAGAGAGATCCAGTATCCTGACATGTAATGTACACGTTATGTATACTGGGGACATACAGCACGTGTTTTCAACAAAATGCTATGAATTCTGTCAAAAGAAAAGGAAAGTGCTGTTTGACAACTAATTTATTTTGTTCACGTTCGGGTCCTTTTTGTGGCGGATTTTTAAATGACCAGTTTGAAAGATTTAAGGGTATTTATTGGCAGAAATACTGTTTAAGTATGTTTTCGTTAGTGTATAATCACCTGGAAATAAGTTTTCGTTACCTTAGAATGAGCCCTTTATATCTACAGAGGGAGCGGGTCCTCATCCACGGAGCCTGACATGTTTCTACAGTAGCCCATAACGGACAAACCAAACTCTGGCTCCAGAGAGGGCCCAGTGTGTTTTTTCCGGGGCTCCCATAGGTTCTGGTACACGCTTGGAGGAGGAGAGTGAGCGGAGAGCTTATCACTAGGTTGCAGTCAGCAACCTCACCACTAGATGCCACTAAATCCTACACACTGGTCCTTTAAATATATTTTGTGTCAATCACAAAGTGTACATACTACCTTTTGCTCTTAAACCCATGAGGAATAACAGCACTACAGATTTGAGCAGTGTTTTCTTTTGTTGCTACAGCTTCATCGTGCCACCCAGCTTGAGAGCACTCCTGCATCTTGACTGACAGGAGCAAATGCTGTTACCCCACAGAAGTGGCATTATGAAACGCAGTCAAGGGTGCAGTACTGTGGTTTGTGCAGAGAGCAGCAGGGGCTTTTGCTTGTATTAACCTGTTTAGTCCAGGATAGGATCTGCTCTGCTGCTCTATTGAAGGTTCATTAAAAGGTAAGGGAGGCTAGCTCTGAAGCGCATCATAAATTCAAGCCATACATTAACACTCAACCTACCTGTGCATAAGCATATATATATATATATATATAAAATCACATAATCCACAGCAGGGTCTGAAATTAGCAGCTGCAAAATGCCGTCCTCTGCCAATAAAATATCACTCCAGACAGACAACACGAATGCCTGTGCAACATAGTGAGTCGTGTATGAATTACAAACTCCTTCCACTGTGTGAGTGAGCAAATTTAAAGAGTTACACATTTTGAATGTATTAAAATATACTATTATTTTGAACATTTCAAAATTTACAAGCTCTTGGTGAAGGAGGCAAAAACTTAATTCGAGGCATTGTTCCTAAGTCAATCAGTGTGAGCCTGTATGGTAAGATTCAGTATGGTTGGCTAATCAAAACTGTTGATGTTGTCACGTAATCTTGGAACATTTACTCATACCATATAATTGGTACACAGTCCGTGCATGCAGCTATTAATACAAGCAATTCTTTTTGTACTGCTGTAATGAGTTCTGCACTCATGCAGTAAATGTCTGAGAGCTTATGCGTTTGGTGTTTCTTGCAGCGTGATCAATTTGTAATATCTGTTCAATTAACTTTTTTAGATTATACGCACAAAATGAGACATGGCAAGAAAAATGTACCGTTCCTGCCTCAGCAGAATAAAGTTGGCTTGACAGATATGTTCATATTTTGACATTTTATGACCAAACAATATACACAATGACAAGAGTACAACAGGTATATAATATAATATCATGTATAAAAACTTACAATTTAAAATGGTAACCATGTACACTATAAAAAAGTACATTTATTTTTGAATACCCCTTTGGTATTATTCTTATGAATATAGATATCGATATAGATACATCGTCACATTAAATAAGGGTCATCAGGAAAAATGACATGCAATAGAAACACGAAAAAGGGCATTTTGAAATCAAAACTGATATCCAATAAAACTAAGCTGAAAATAATGAAATACTATTTCATAACAATTGAGTTTTAACAATTTCTCCAGTTATTTCACAGATGTTGGTTCATTTAGATATTTTACACAGTTTACTCCTGATTATTTCATAAAGTCTTTATTTATCCAATATTGAACACTGGGGTTCCATATGTTCCAAGGTACGTTGTAATTAATTCAATTGAAATGACAATGAAGGAAAATAATTTGTTCAACTGAAAACTCCAGTTTCCTGAAAATATGCAACAGTAGATTTGCTAAATTCTGCTGACTGACAAACAAGATATTTACTCTGTCATTTATGTGTCTTTTTGCTATTAACCCTACAGTAATTACACTCTACATGGTGTCAGTGGTGTGTGTGAGCAGTAATGGCTCGATCCTGTATTGTGAAACTGCACATAGAAACCCCCCACCCCCCCAGCATTTTGTAAATGTATTACAATGATAAAGAAACCTCGCAATACTCATCCACTTCATCTTTACCATTACGACGCAGGACCAGTTTGTCCAAATAGGTATCCTCCTCAGTAGGCTCAAATCCCAGGAATTCATTCGGGTACAAAGAGGACTCAATCATAAACTTGTTTGTCTGTTTAGGTAAGCCCTTCAAGAAGAACAATGCCTTGTGTGCAGTTTCCTCAATTTGGTGTGGAAGGTCCTATAGAGAAACACACATGGCAACGTCATTTATAACGTATGTTGTGGCTTTGTGGTCTGTGGTTATACTAGGCCCTATATGAAGTGACTGCTAGCCTGTGAAGCTAAAAGAATTCTTCCTCTTGCGCAACACAGAGCACAGTTTACCAAAAAATGTTTTGATGTTCTACAGCAGAGGCCTTCAAACTGTGGGAGAGTTGGAGGAGGGGCACTGGGGCAGAGACGTGAGGAAAAGATGAGGTGAAAAAGGACAGGCGTACGTTGGTCTGTGTGCGTAACAACACAGAGTCACAGTTCAGTCAAATCTGTACTCACAGACATAATACACATAGATTAGATTCAGTAGGATTCCATTATCTATTATTACCGTCATCACAAATAAACGTCAGAAATCAAAGAAAATAGGTGCTCCTTATAACTGCAGAACTTGCCTGAGAATCATCATGTTTTTTTAGTTTTCTTCAGTATCACAGTAATCCAGTGACAGCTGTCTGTACATCCACGGGTACACTGCAAACAGGAGCTGCTAACAGCTAATGCGGCATACTTTTAATTTGCAAAAAGGTCCTAAACTTCTCAAATGTGTTATGTCTTTGTCAATATATGCTTACCTGACATAAATTAGGCCCTCTATGTGGTTGCTTTGATGACAGAAGCACTTAAAACACTTAACACTATAAATGATTTGTTTTACTCACCATTGCCTCAGGATAAATTTCATGCTTCTCATTGCAGCATGCCACCATCTTCTTGCCATCTTTATTGGCATAAAGCATGACTGGCCTCCTGACACTTTCCCCTTGGCTTTGTTCTTGGTAAATCTGGATGTCAAATCTGCAGTCTAAAAGGGAAACACAGGATAAGAAAGAGCAGCATGTCACAGAATGATTGTTATAGAAATGCAAAGTGTGACAAGGATTGAAATGTTTTAATAAATATTGTGTTATGTTTTGCATTATTAGATCTGTTTCAGTTTTACCGGACAGAGCAGGTTGAAGAGCCTGACCTTTTTGGAGCTGACAGACTGTATGTTTTAAGGATAGCTTTAGATTGTTTCCAGTCCGGCTTAATACAATACTTTGATGCCATATGTGCATTAAGTTCTTGGTTGCTGTAATCATTCCTTATGTCCATACTGGCTGTGAGGAGATCCCTTGACTCAAATATAAGAAATGGCAGAAGATGAGGACTGTGGATTTTGTCACCCATTTCTGCAACACTGAAGAAGGCATCACTTCACAGCCAGTATGGACCAGCTACCGTGCCTTCGCAGATGTTCCAGCTTACTGTGTCTGTACATAGTCTACCTGACTGGCAATCTGATGCAGTGTTGCTCATCTGAGAGGTTTTACTAGTTCTACTGAGGGCTGGTTTCCCAGCATAACCTCTGTGGATAACTCACTTAGGGGCACAGAGTTGAAATGCCAAGGAACCCCTGCACACCTCAGCAGGAGTGATAAAGCCTCACAGGTGAGGCGTCAAATGTGTGAGTCAACCTTACCTTTTAGCCACATTTCTGTTTTCCCAGGCCATTCTGTGCTATTCTCCACTAGTCCACCAGATGCCCTCAGACCTTCTCCTGTCATTGCAGATCCTGACACTCCCATTTGCCTCTCAAGCACCTCATTCCCCTCACCTGAGCTTCCCCGCCCATCTGCACCTCATCAGCCACTCCCTACATATACGGGTCCACTTCCTTTGTTCCAGTGTTGGTTCATCAGGGTTGCCATGTGCTTTAGGTGCTACGTTGCCTTACGTTTGCTCCTTTGAGCTTCTGTCACCTGAATCTTGCTCTGCCTGCAAGCTCATTTATTACAATAAATCATTGAACTGAACTATGATCAATAGCTTTGGTGATCAATACAAGTGTTTGTGGATTTAGGAGTTTCCAGAGCAGTCTGATTAACAGGTGTGGATCTTAGGTTCCCTAGTGGCTGGTTAACAATTCTTATTCAATCGTCTATTGACACAGCATCTAATAGTATCAGTTGTTGCACTAAAGTAAGACATCTGGCATATTTTTCTGGCAAACAGCAGCAATTTCACACATGCTAATCTTACTAATATCTAATGCAAGGAGGCACCAGTCTCTTTGCAATTGGTCATCTGGGACACACACACACACGCCTCACTATTTCCAAGAGCTATTTCTGGAATTCCATGCATCATGTTAGCCAGTAGGAGCCGACAAATGTTCATCAACATTGATGTTTTGTAAAAAGGTCTAAGACATTTTGATCGCTTAAAAAAAACAACTAATTTCCAGCAAGTTGCTAAATGCTGGAAAAGTCCATATAGAAGCAGTCATGACATTATCGGCATGCGTTTTCTTCCCCAGAGCCGAGCACACGTCTCCAGTAGTTTATGAAACTGGAAACCCATCTATAAAGACTAAATTAAAGTACAGTATTCGGCTGCATCTTACCGGCCTGATATTGCTGCTGTATAGTTAAGTTTTGTACTTCAAATTGTCCTTCAGCATTTAAAAGCAGGAATTTGTCCTTCTTGCTTCGGATAAATTTTTTACAGTGCCGAACGGACATTCCAAAAGAGTCTTCTTCATATATCTCCATATCCCCATCTGCATTTTAGAGAGAGAACATCATGTGAGCAATCATGTGAGATACATATATTCTATTATAAATGGAGGATGAAAGCATGAAACTGAGGCAATCAATTTGCCACCAATGTATTGCCTCAGACTGTGTATAATTTCACACACACACACAATACCATATAATAGTAATATCTAATTCACCTATTGAGAATAAATAAAGTATGAAATAATTTTTACCTTTAAAGTAGAAGGCATTCTCACATGTACGAAGAAATATAGTAGGGGACCAGCAATTGGTAGCCATCAGGTAGACCTGGTAAAAAACAAATTCTTATTTTGGTTATGGAATACAGTGGATATTCACAGGGCATTGTCACGGATGTGTGCCAGGAATGGCAGAAGAAGGACCCAAATGCAGACAGCAGAGAAGGCTCAAAGAGTTTAAGTTTTATTTAAAATCTTATGTGAGGCACAGGTAGGCAGGCAAACAAGAGGGTAAGTCCAGGTACACGAAAACACAAGAAAGCTCACACAAAGAGCACAGAAACCATCCAAACGCATGACAATGAACCGACAGAACACATGAAAAGGACAGGTATACATAGGGAAGGGCTAATGAAGGAATCAGGGACAGGTGTGCACTGGAAAACAGGTGTGGCTAATTAACAGAGGGTAGAACAAACAGGAAAGACAATACAACAGGAAACAGACAAAGACTACAGACAGTACCCCCCCCAGTCTTTATTGTCTCAATTGGCTTTACACACCCACATCTAGGTGACTCATGATCTAGGCCAGTTTAATAAAAAGGAAAACCTGTCACCAAACCTAAACAGATGAGGGTAAAGGGACAAACCATGGGAGAGGCAATTAAGAGCGACCTACCCTCCATGGATGTGAGGTTACAAAAGAAAACATACATGGGATAACAGTTAAAGAAGACAGGTGTTGCAACTGATATCCAGTATTATATGTCTAGTAATATAATAGGCTACATTAATATTCCTTAATGTCCTTAATGCTACATGATATTTCCAACATCAGCTCTGCCTGTTGGATAAATCAGTGAAGCTGTGTTCACAATCAGCGTTGCACCACACAAAAGACAAAAACATTTGTTAATCGCTTAAAAAGCTTGCTAAAGCATGGCGTGGCATATTGTATATAGGCTATAATAATGAGGCCTGCTTTTCAGTTCGATATTTATCTAAATGTTTGATCTACTTCGGCACGTCAAAATGCTACACCGTGGTGGCCGGGCCGGGAAACCCCACCCCAACAGAGAGATGATTGAAATGCGAGCTTTTATATGTAGGCCGACCTCTAATCAAAGACTCGCTACAGATACCGAGTTGTAGCTTACTGTTAGCCTGTGTTGAAACGGTCGTCTCCAAATAGTCTATCCAGCATAAACAGCAGTAACAGTGATAAAAAAAAAAAAAGTTCAAACCGACGGTTAACATACCTTTATAGATGCGGTGCAAACTGGGGGATTTCCCTCGTTCCTCAGACGGGACGTTCACACTATTCCTAAAATGAGGGCGACAGACGGGAATATTAATAATAGGCTACAGTCATACAAAATGAAAAACCTCCGGCCAAAGACATTGTTTCCATTCTTTTGTTGTCTCTCACTGTGGTTGTGAGATGCAGAATAGCCTAATTTCCGCTTACTCATTGTCTGACGTCTTTAAATTACTGCAAGAGGATATATTAGTATAGTGTGTTTACCTTGCTCCCAGACTTGCTGCTCTGACACAACCGTTACAGACTGACAGACGACTCAAGTGGCTCACGAGGTGGAAGACGGGCTCGCGCTTTTCCGTTCTGACATCAGACGGAAGTGAAAATAAACATGTCAAGGAGAAAATAAAGTGCTATTCCTGTCTCATTTTCTCTAAAGTATAAAAATGTCCTATTGTTTGTGCTTTACCCCCTCTCACTTCTTATAGTTTTAACATAAACACATATCTTTTATATCTTAAAGTAGCCTAGTTGGAAATGTACGGAAGAGGATTAGGGCCACGTAAACATTTTTTTTGAGTTCTGACTTTTTTTTTTAAAGTCACAATTCTGAGAATAAAGACTTTAATCTCAGAATTCTGATTTTTTTTTTAAAAAGTCACAATTCTGAGAATAAGGACTTTAATCTCAGAATTGTGACTTAAAAAAAAAGTCAGAACTCAAAAAAATGTTCACGTGGCCCTAATCCGTGAGAACCACGGGGCTAATCTGTGAGAATCCCCCCTGCAAATGCTGAGGAGGCTGTTAGACACACTGCATTTAGTTGGGGAAATATCTACAAATGGTTTAATGAAATAACATCAGTGTGCTGTAGGCTTGATGTTTTTTAAGATGAAAGGGACAGATATCTAAATCACAAAATCACTTAAGATCGAGATCAAGCTTCCTATCTGGATTTTAAATCTTTAAATCTAAATCTTTCACACTAATGCTGGCACAAATGGGTAGACGTGATCAATTCTCCTGTAGCATGTCATTGTCCAACTCCATATAACATGAATATGTTCAGGTGAATCTGCCCTGCATTGCTCTGCTGGATGTTGGGTTGTGTGTGGTATGATATGACAGCTGTGAGTTAGATTTGCTCTAATATTCAGTCACAGTAGAGATTTGACCCAGTACCGGATGAAAATATTAAGGAAATGGAACGAAACCCTTAGTGTTAACATAAAAAATGATGACCGTGCACAAATATGAAATATTGCTTTTTATCTGTTAAGTTCAGAGTGAAAAATTCCTTATCGAGAAACATTCTAATCTCTGAGAGGCTGTCAACAGTGGTTAATCTCCGTCTGACTTCAGTCATAAGAGATACCCTAAGGAGAGTCACTGAAAAGTCAGGGGTCATATACAGTATGATGAACTGGCACTGGGTTGCACTTACAGGAATGGTATGTGCCCAGTCATTAGGAGGCTTTTTTTTCTTCTTTCTCAAGGACAGCTTACACTGTATATGTGTGTTTTTGTTGTTTCTTTTCATCAAGTACTGCTCTGTGAGGCAACAGGTTATCAACGAATTGGGTGTGGTATTCAGTAAATCAGTGTCCTATCATTTTGTAGTGGATAGTGGACACCGCTGTATTAAGTATTTGCTGACTGACGCAAGTCTGGGTCTCATCAACCTGTTGTCTGGGCGAGGGTGTCTGATGTTGAAAGACCTGACGATCCCAGGTTATATCACAGATGATGTGTCCCATTGCACATACAGGGTCTATCTCCAAATCTGTCTTACCACTCTGTGGTGGAGATAGTGGACACAGTTGGATTTGTAAAAGCTTACATGGTGAATGTCATGCTGCTGCACAAAAATGTGAATTACAAAATTACAGTTTTAATTATTAATATGTATTTAATCATGTCTTTATGCTAATTTTACTTCTAGCAATTTACATATAAACACATTGAATTTACTGAATCTGTTTAATGATTTATTAGCTAAAAATGATACATGCAGATGGAACAGCTTCATGTTTACTGAATCCAACCGCGAAGCTAGAGGGCCTACCCAAATGGAGAGTAAATAAACTCAAATACGCGCACACAGCGCATGTCACTTGCCAATACACCAGCATGATGATTACAGGCTTAATCTCCCCATCAAGGCATGCTCAGAGACTGCACTCCAGGTGCCCCCCGCACCTCCACTACTCCAGGCAGCCCCTCCTCAAGTGCCCCTCGCACCTCCCCCATTCCAGTGGCCCTTGGCGCCCCTCCAACAAGGGCATTTAGCATCGCAGGTAACATCAGCACCTGTCCCACCCCAGGCGCCTCTTGCTCCACCAGGTTGGCCAGTCACTGCTACGCAGCCTCCGTACCCTTATGACGGCACCCAAGCTTATCCATATTACAGTAATTTTCTGCCCCCATTATGGCCCTCAGCTCCTACATATAATCCATAATTGGATGTAGCCTCCTCTCTTGGGCACAAGTCACGTGTTGAGGGACCTACGTTCCCTAATTTCTACAAGGAAGATCCTCATGAATATACGATGCTTAAGATAGCCCTAATGAACCTTTTACCTCCATGGGAAACAGAAATTTATAAGTATTATATTCTGTTAGACCACCTTAAGCTACCCTCAGCACGACATGTAGCATTGGCTTATGCTCATGACCACAGCCTCACAGCCATATACCAAGTCGTTGGCTGCTCTAGACCAGCAGTATGGCCAGCCCCACCATTTAGCCCTGAATCTCCCAAAAGTGCTACCTGGTGACACAAAAGCTTTCCATAACTTTGCAGTTATAGTTCAGTCCTTAGTGGGAATGCTTCAGGCTATGGGACAGAGTGAGGGAGCTGCTGAGCTCGCCTGTTCCTCCCATGTACAACATCTCCTTAGTAAGCTGCCAGCAGATTCTGTAGCTAATTTCATATGCTACATACGTTCGGTCCAGCCAGGAACCCACTATACCCAGGTGGATTTTGCTACATGGCTTCAGGGTGAGGCAGAGTGTCAGCCTGTAACCGCTCAAGTCAGACATCTGACCCCTGAACCCTCCATTCAGACCAGGAGACTAGCACCGAGACCTGCCGCTCCTACAACAGCCACCATACTGCATGGGACCAACACTAACTTCCCTCCCCCATCCCCTTTGGGAAAACAGGGTACTAGATTTCGAGCATACCAATACTGCCGTTCACCTGATCATTCAATAATCAAATGCAAAGAGCTGAAGGATTTGAGGACGGAGAACATGATAGCCTGGATTAAAAGGGAAAAGAAATGTTGGAGGTGTGCTGGAACACATATGGCAATGAACTGCACTCTAAAGAAGCCATGTCCCCTTTGCAACGGAAAACACCTGGGCGTTCTCCACCAAGTGAATCATAGAGAGTCAGACTCCAAGATTCTATACTTGAATCCCCAGCCCAGCTCTCTCAAAGTCCTGCTGAAGGTGGTCAAGGTGATCTTACGTAATAAGCATCACACTTTAGATACTTATGCCATTCTGGACGATGGCTCCCAGCGTTCAATGCTCCTGCCAGCAGCTCGTGAACAACTAAGACTTGAAGGGTCTACAGAGCGTCTGGTAGTACGTACCATTAGACAAAAAACTGAAGCCTTGGATGGAGCTTCAGTTAGTTTTGAGATTTCACCCTCCCTAGATCCACAGAAAACATTCTCCATTAAGGACGCATTTATCTCCAACAAGCTATCACTTGTCGAGCAGCTCCAGAAATGCTATCGCCACCTACAGGGCCTTCCCCTTCATTCCTTCTGTAAGGTGTAGCCTCTTCCAAAGGAGTCAGTTATGCCCCTCTTGCGCCAGACTGAACATCATCTAGTGAAAGCTCCAGATTTGGCCCAAACCTACACTAATGAGATTGACTGGTACAGGCAGGCTATGTAGTTAAACTGACACCAGAGCAAATATCCAAAACATTTTAACTGTTCATTTTCCTACCAAGGCCAATCTTTAAACGACCAACTCCTTCCAGGACCAATACTTGGCCCATCATTGCTGGGTGTATTGCTCCGCTTCCGACAACACAAGGTGTCAATTAGTGGGGACATTAAGTCCATGTTCCACCAGATAAGACTCCTACCAGAAGACAGGTTGCTGTTAAGATTCCTGTGGTGGGATCTAAAATGGGAGGACCCTCCAGATGTGTACGAGTGGCAAGTGCTACCGTTCGGCACAACCTGCAGCCCTTGCTGCGCAATCTATGCCGTTCAGAGACATGCCCAATCCTATCCAGGGCCCGGCAACAATGTCACAGCGACGATTCTTCAGTCCTTTTATGTGGACAACTGTCTACATTCCCTCCCTCAAGAGGCCAAAAAACTGGTTGTTAAGTTGAGAGATGTGCTATCCACTGGAGGCTTCGACATCAGGCAGTGGGTCAGTAATGTTCAGTCGGTTGTAGAGCATTTACCCCAAGAGGCCCAGGCCGACAGTACAGAACGTTGGCTGAGCCATGGCAGGATGGATGCAACAGAGGGCACTCTTGGGTTAAGCTGGAACTTCTCATCAGACACTCCAGGCTATAAGCATCGACCAGTTGTGTATAGTGCTCTAACCATGAGGAATGTATACAAAGTACTTGCCACTCAGTATGATCCCATCGGATATATAATGCCTTTCATCACCAGAGCCAAGATCCTCCTCCAACAGCTCTGGATGACAAAAAGAGAATGGGATGACCACATACCCCCAGGCAAACTTGAGCAAGCATGGACGGACTGGGAAAACGAGCTTTCCAGCCTGGCCAACATCCAGTACCAAAGATGGTATGAGTATAACATCCCTTATCCTGTAAAGCAAAGAGAATTGCATATTTTCTGTGATGCCTCTGAAAGGGCTTATGGCTCTGTAGCCTACTTGAGGATGGAGGACGAGAAAGGAGGGACTCATGTTTCATTTGTTATGGCTAGATCCCGGGTAGCTCCCAAAAAACAGCTTACAATTCCTCGCCTTGAACTGTCTGCAGCTCTGACAGGAGTATAGTTGGCTCAGTCATTGAAGAGGGAGTTAACTATTCCTATTAACAAAACTGTGCTTTGGTCAGATTCTACTGTAGTCTTGACCTGGTTACAATCAGAGTCATGCAGGTATAAAGTCTTTGTTGCTAATCGCATCACTGAAATCTTGGACGTAACCACCCCTGACCAGTGGCGTTATGTGGGGACATGTCACAACCCTGCTGATGATATTACCAGAGGCAAGAGATTAACGGAGGTGGCAGAACCTTGCAGATGGAACCGAGGCCCAGCGTTTTTGGCTTTGCCTCCCAATCAATGGCCTGTTCTGCCACCACCCAATCGTGATCCAATACCAGACTTAAGGAAAGCCCTGTTTTGTGGCCTCAAACAGATTAATGAGTACTCTGACCTACTAGATCCCAGTCAATTTGACACCTGGCAGGATCTTGTTGAGGCAACTTATCAAACCTTGCAGGATACTGCCAAACAGACCCCTCCTGGAACTCCATCCTTCACCCAGGCTGAGATTGAAACGCTTCTCCAATCACAAGCTCAATCAGAAAGCTTCCCAGATGATTTTCAGGCACTTAAATCTGGTAAAGATCTTCCCGCACATAGTCGCATCTCCTCCCTGTCTCCGCAGTTTGAGCACAGGTTGAACATTATCAGAGTAGGAGGCAGGCTTTGCCTGGCAGAGGAAGTGGAACCAGGAGTAATGCATCCTATTGTCCTAGATCCCAAGCATAAAGTAACCCACCTGATAATAAAGGACTATGATTCACACCTCCTCCACCCTGGTCCTGGGAGGGTCTTTGCAGAGATCAGACATTTATATTGGATTCTCCGTGGCTGACAAGCCATTAAGCAGCACCAATGGACTTGTACAGAGTGCAGGAAGTGGAGAGCTAAACCCATTATTCCCAAAATGGCCGACCTACCCCCTTCCCGAATTTGTTTAACTCAGCCTCCATTTTGGTCCACAGGGATGGACTGCTTTGGGCCCCTCCTTACAAAGGTGGGTCGTGAAACCAATAAAAGATGAGGGCTCCTGTTTAAATACCTTACAACTCACTGTATCCACATAGAAATCCTAACAAGCCTGGACACTGACAGCTTTCTAATGGCCCTACGACGTTTCACAGCCCGTCGAGGTCAATCATTCGAACTCCTCTCGGACTGTGGTACAAACTTTAAAGGAGAAGCGAAGGAACTGAGTGAGGCCTTTGCTGCCTTGAGTCCAGCACTGAAGAAACAGTTGAAGAAAAGGAAAATTTGGTTCAGGTTCAACCCTCCCAATGCTCCCCACTTTGGGGGAATGTGGGAGAGGGAGGTGAGATCAATAAAAACTGCATTACGAGTAACATTGGGGGCACAAACGGTTACAGAGGAGGTGCTCAACACTGTTTTGATAGAGACTGAAGGCATCCTCAACTCAAAACCCCTTGGATATATGTCCTCAGACCTGGCTGATCCTGACCCTGTGACCCCGAATTTGCTCCTGCAAGTTCTTACTTTAGCTATATGCCATACTTTACTGAAAATAGAAAATAAACTTTAAAGCTGCACTATTCAATGTTTTTTATTTATTTATTAACAATGACTTTGTGTACTGCAAAAGGCAACACTCGTACTACACTCCACTCATCAGCCTGTCCAGCATTAGGAGGAAGCCATTTTCACAGAAAAAGCTTAGATAAACCCACTGTGCATGACCTGCTCAGCACCAGTCAGCAGACAGATAAAGATAGTGACCAGATGTAAACATAGTGACGCATTTAGCTACTTTCACTTTGGAGTCGAACAGGACTAGAAGGAGAGTAAATATTGGACTTTGATTTGTTAGGTGACAAAAACAAATCTCCAAATGAATGCTAATGTTGTTCCGTGTCCACTGGGTGTGTAAACACTGTAAGCAATTGTTTGCTAACACATTTGTCATGGCCCATATCCAGCTTTAATATGATTACAGAGGAAATGAGTTTTGTCAAGCTTGGTGCATTCTGCTGAGAAATTGGCAATATAGTGTTAGAAAGTTCAAATCGTTTGGTGATTCGGAACGCACCAAGTTTGAATTTTTGGGGTTTTCTAAGTAAAAGCTCCATGAGCTAACATGGCTAGCAGGCTAACAATAGCATTCAGTGAAGTGAAAATTATACATCCTTTTATCAAACACTTTATTATTGTTATATGTCAGCAATCCTTTCACAACTCTGCTAATAAAATGCTAGGAAGAGGGCGAACCAAGTAAGTACAGTTCAATACTTTGGCAGTGCGCACATCGTAGCAGAGGCAAAAGCCCATGCCCTAGCGCGTGAAGAAGCATGTTCAAACAAAAACAACACAAAGACAATACGGCAGTAATTATAAAAGTAGTAAAGGGAGCTGCACATCATCAACATCAGTAACCATTCAAATGATAGGTTCAGATCTTTTCCTGTCTATACTAAGCTACCCATATGTTCAGGTCAGAACCTATGCTTTCACACATTGATGGCAGCTAAAACATTGCCCAGAAGGCACACTAATTATAGCAAATATTATATGAAAATACTGCAAAGAGTTGATAAGAACTTTTTAGAGTAGTAATGATGACTTTATCTGGATTGTTTATTCCTTAAAGATGCTACAATAGAGAACCTAGGGAACCAAATGTCCCCTTGATGCCTGTGTGAGTGGATCTTTGTGAAGCACATTGCCCAGAGCGCTCCCCATCACAGAGCTACTGTTTCTGGGATCCAATGTACTAGGGCAAGAGTGGCTGGGCCTTTCCCGCTATTTTCTGCTTCACTTATGTGTGCCAAGAACAAAATAGTTCCTAAGAAGATGAATCAACTGCCAGTGAAGCACCATATAATGAAAAAACATTTGAATCTAATAATGATAATATAGTGTTTATAACATTATGTACATGAATCACTATGGCTTTGGTTGATATTCCCAACATTTTCAATTTTAAAGAAATGGTTCAACATTTTGGGAAATTCTCTTATTAGCTTTCTGTCTGAGAATTACATCAATCCTTGTCTCGTGTTTGTGTATTAAATAGGGAACTGGAGCAAGGAGGAGGTTCTTTCTCATCTAACTTTCAGAAAGATCACAGGTTATCATGAACAAACAATGAGCTGATAGTTGGCATTTGTGCTGTGGTTTCAGCTATCTTTTCATTGGATATTTGTATCAACTGTCATTCTGCAGCTCCAATCAACAGATACAAGCTACTCTTTGTTCGCTGTCATGCCAAAGTGGGAATTTTGGGGTCATAATGTCCTAAACCTATCAAAGCAGAGGGCATAAAAGCTTGGATCTGTAAACAGCGGTTGCACAATAAATTAACTGCAATGTAGTGGACAATTTGGAAAGACAAGTTCCTTCTGTCCTCTTTTATTCTCACCATATACTGAGAAGACCAAATTACTGAAAAGTGAACTATAAATAAATCTGCTTTAATACGAACACAGTGTTACATAAACCTGTCTATACATGATTTTCCATGACACATTTCCTTTGCTTCATGGGAGAGGAGTTGATACGTCTGGTTCGCGTTAACATTTCCTCATTCTTATTATGCAAGCAGAAATGCATTGGGGTAAATTTCCAGTGTTGGCAAACCACAGCTTTGACACTGGAAACTCTTTAAATGGCTTAGTTATGCTTCTGTTATTGTGTTCAATCTATACTCAATGATGTGATTGCTGCAGGGCAAGAGTTGTTTTTGTGGGGATTTCCTAGATGAGTTACACAATAGCTGTACAAGTTGGGTAAAATGACATCAGTATTTAGAGTCTAGTCAAGTGCTGTTACAGGACCTGAAACTGGGCCCGGTCTTTGAGGTCTAACTGCAAACCTCTGGTGTCTCTCTCCTTGTCATACATGATGTATATTGGGGCCCGCTGTGAGTGGTGGAAGTTACACTGATACTTATTCTGACTTTAAATTATTTTACCTAAACCATATTTGTATATTCAACTGTTTCTAACAATACCTAAAGCTTAACAATCTTCTACTTTTGATTGATGGGCAATAGGGGACTGATCTATTGCAATGTATCGATTCAAGGTTAGAAAGCCAACTTCAGTTAGGAAACTAATAAATGTTGCATTAAAGGAATAGTTCGACATTTTGGGAAATACGCTTATTCACTTCATTGTGGATAGTTAAATGACAAGATGGATACAACTTGCATATCTGTAGGTTTAATATGAGGCTACAGCCAGCAGCTGATTAGCGTAGCTTAGCATAAAGGCTGGAAACAGGGAGAAACAGCTCATGGCATGTTGTCATTTTACACTTTGGTTTTTCTACGGATTAAGATCTCCTGGTCAGTTTAGTTGGTAGCTTAATTGATTTATTGTTAGTGGCCTTTTCGGTGTTAAAATAGTGCCTTTTTTCCTGAAGGTTAATGTTATATTTCATAAAAGTGTATTCCTTTTGTATGATGTTAGTGGAGGTGGTCTTTGTTTGCAGCAAGGTGGTCCACCTCCACTATAAAACACAGCAGGAAACCCTGATTTTTAGAGCTATATTTTTTTGGAAGTATCAACATTAATACAATGAACCTGAACTAAATAATCATGGACAATATGAGAGATTTAATGATGCACTGAGTCTTTGCTAAAATAATCTAAAGCTAATCTAACTGAATAAAGACACGGAGTTAGGATACCCCTAGTGGGGTAAGAAGCCCTACTTTACATTACCTCCCTGACTTTACACAACCAGGGCCGGACTTTTAGATGTTTTTTTGGTCCCCCAATGTCCAGTGTTTTAAAGGGATATACTGTTTCTATGTAATAGAGGGAACTCGGTATAAGAGAGCATTTAAGCTTGACTACTTCCACATGCCCTGTGGAGGAAAGACTGCCAGTGCCCTTTGTTTCACCCATACTATACATAACGTTGAACAATGTTCATTTGTGTTGATATAGATAACACAAAGTGAGAGCTGATAAAGCTCATTCACTATGCTTTTAGACCATATACAATAAAAAAGAATGCATGTCCTTCTAGCCTGGAAGATGTTCTGTCAGCTGCAAACTGAATATTTAGAAACAATTATATATTTCAGATTTTATCTCCAGTAGTCCCATCTGCATGTCATGTGACTCCCCCATGAGGTCCTGACTTCATGGCTGACTAATTACTACCTATCATGCAGTATATTGGCAATGTAGATTATGCACTCCACCTGACCTGCATGTCTTCACATTAAGTTATCCACCTCTCCAGAAACCATAAAATGCTTTGTACACCTCTTTATGGGTTATATACATTGGTGAATTGCACAGTGTGACAAGCAGATATCAGGCTTATGTAATTTCGCTAGTGCTCCACATAAACCCAAAAGGAAAAATCCAGTTTGCAAGAAAAAAATCCCCAATGCTTTAATTATTCCAAAAATAGAAGTTTACAATAACAAACAGGCTGATTGCATGATTCTATAAAAATATCCCTCCTGCTTTCTCATCACTACACGTATGCATGCATATTTAGCATGACAAACTACAGGATATTATAGACTAGTAAGTATATTTAGTATCACCATGTGGGACATAAAGACCTACTTCAGAAGAACGATGAATGCTACCAAAATGATTTTGCCATTTGTCAGTAAGATCAAACGACTATCTCTGTGAATAAGTTACCACTTGTATTATCTTCATCACAGAGTACTTCTGTTTTGTAGAGGGTTACAGAAGCATGAAATCACTGTCTGCTTGCCTACTTATCTGACAGTTTCTAGGTTGCGCCACAGCCAGAAGGACAGTATAAAGCTGAGTCCCAGTCTTGGAGAAACAGCAGCACCACAGGAGGAGTGTGCAGGCCTTTGACACTGCTACATAGTCAAGAGACAAAGCTACAGCCATGGACACCATCTCACATGAAAAGAACAATGCCCCAGGTAAACATTTGATTCTACCAGCTATGCACAATTGACCTTCATAGCAATTATTTCCTTAATTGATTGTAATGTCCCTTGTTTAATTTGTAGCAAACTGTGACTATGGTGTGACTATTGCTATCTTTTTTTTCCAAAGCACTCAAAAAATCCAAGTCTAGGAAGAACATCAAGCACTTCACAGATGTGCACAGTCTGCCTTGCATTGAGAAGATTGTGAGCTCAGTGGAGGACACCCCCGAGCCCATTAGCACCGACATCATTGGCAAAGTCCCAGAATGGATCAACGGGAGCTTCCTGAGAAACGGGCCTGGGAAGTTCGAGATTGGAAACCAGAAGTGAGTATAACATCTTAAAGTGTTGCTATATCAAATGCAGCCACTACCTCACAAAGCTGACTCCTTTCTCCCGTTTCCTCATTCTCATCAGGTTCAACCACTGGTTTGATGGTATGGCTCTCCTGCACCAGTTCAAAATATCCAACAGTCAGGTGACTTATGAAAGCCGCTTCCTGTCCAGTGACAGTTACCAAGCCAACAAGGAACACAACCGCATCACAGTGTCAGAATTTGGCACCATCACCATGCCAGACCCCTGTAAAAACTTCTTCCAGTGCTTCCTGTCAAGATTTGAATTACCAAGTGAGTATTTTATCAAACTGCATGAACAGGAACCAGACTCTTTTAATGCAATAAATAAGATGTAATTTGAATGTAAACTGCCTAGTTTACCTCCATGTACCTAGAGGTATGTGAAATACAAAACCTGAGAATGACTTTGGCATCTTCTTCTTCCCCTCTAGAGACCACAGACAATGCCAACGTGAGCTTTGTGACCTACAAGGGTGATTATTATGTCAGCACGGAATCCAATGTCATGCACAAGCTGGACCCTGGCACACTAGAGACAACTAGTAGGGTAGGTAACATGATGTTGTAAGACCTGTAGTTGTAGTCTGTAGTGGAATGTACTAAGAACATTTACTCAAGTACTGTACTTAAGTACCAAGTTGAGGTACTTGTACTATACTTCCATTCCATTTCATGCACCTTTATACTTCTACTCCACTACATCTGAGGCAAATATTGTACTTTTTACTAAACTACATTTGTCTGACAGCTTTCGTTACCAGTTACTTTTCAGCTTACAATTTTTCATACCCTTCTTGTTCAGTGAAAACCATGTTTTCACCAAATTTGGTGATTGAATTTTTCTGATAAACTGAAGGATGAAGTGTTCCTTTATGGTGATGAGCTCATGAAAAGAGATACATGGTTCTCACAGGACAGCTACGCTGCAAACATATGATGATCTTGTAGAATATGATGCATTGCTGTAGATTAAACTACCCAACAGTATATAAAGTAATTACAGTTAACATAACCTTAAACATCTACAGCAGTAAAATTCAACATACACATGAATGCAGCAGTAATATGAATCCAGAAACATCAAATATAACCGGAAAACACTGACAGGGACCATTTTACTGCACAATGAGTACTTGTACTTTTGATTCTTTAGGTACACTTTGCTGATAGTACTTACATACTTTTACTTAAGTAAGGTTTTGAATGCAAGACTTTTACTTGTAGTCGAGTATTTTCACTGGTATTAGGTGGTAGTACATTCACTCAAGTAAAGGATCTGAATATTTGTTCCACCACTGGTTGTAGTTAATAATTCTGTAGAGCCATATCTATGCACAGCAGTTTTATTGACCTAGTGCCTTACACATGATAGCTAAGGCAAGTCATAAATGAGTACAATATAGAGACTTTATAGCAGGCTACTGTCACTCCTTATTGTATGATTATGTATGATTAAATTTATAAAACAGAAATAAAGTGTTAACAAGTTGCTCATGTATTTGTGTCTAATAGGTGGACTGGAGCAAATTCATTGCTGTGAACGGGGCGACAGCACACCCTCACACTGAGCCCGATGGAACAACGTACAACATGGGGAATTCCTACAGCCCTAAAGGTATTTTAGAAACACTCAAATAAGTTTGTTCACACAGAAGTCTGTTCTATTAAGAGACAAGTGTACAGAACAACAACCCTGCTGCCCACGTGGCTAATGACCTTTAGTAAGAAACTAATTGTATATGTGCCCACAGGAGCGTACTACAACATCATCTGAGTGCCGCTGACCAAGAACACAGCTGAGGATACCCTGGAGGGAGCCACAGTGCTGTGCTCTATTCCCTCAGTGGACAAGACCAAACCATCCTACTACCACAGCTTTGGTAGCAAAAGCACTCAAATCAAAGTGCTCACTGCTTATACCTTTGAGCCTTGACTATAGATCCATTTAAAGGAGTTAGATTTAATCTTCATGTGTAGTTTACCAAGATGTCTACAAAGATTTCCTTTAAGGATGGGACCTTATTAAGTGGACTAGGTATTGGCCAGACGAGTCTGATCTGTTAATTTTGAATCTTGACCTTGAATCTGATTAATCAACTAATTGTTTCAGCTCTAGAATGATCCCAACGAGTTCCATGCAAAGAGGTATACAGATTTTGAATTTAGGAATAAGAAAGCACTGGTATCATTGGCAGATACTCCCAGTTGAGGTATCGGAATTGGTATCCGGTGAGAAAGTTGGATTTGTGCATCATTCTCGATCCATTATAGCAATGTCTGAGAACTACGTGGTGTTCATTGAGCAGCCCATCAAGATGGACCTGTTGAAGATTGTGACAGGCAAGCTGAGAGGGAAAAACATCAGTGATGGCTTTTTCTGGGACCCGAAACTCAACACTATCTTCCACATGATTCACAAGCAGACAGGGAAGGTAAGGTTCTAACACTGACACTGAGCTCTCTAAAATAGTACAAGCTGAGTGCAGTCTATTGACTATGCTTGTACTGTACATTAAACAAATATGTGTTGCATTTCATTATTCTATTCAATCATGCTTTCCAGGTAAGCTCCATCAAGTACCTTGCCAAGCCGCTCTCAGCCTTCCACCAGATCAATGCATATGAGGAGGACGGCAACTTGATCATAGATATGTGTGCTTCAGATGATGGCCAGGCAATCACTAACTACAACGTCCAGAACCTGCGCAAGTCTGGAGAAGATCTTGATGAGGTGAGCAGGTTAAGTAAAAGTCAATACCCAACAAGTTGTATGTTCCACGCTTCTACAACTTGTCCAAACATAGGTGTAATTAAAGTGGAGTGCTTAAGTTGCTTTTTGGTTCAGCTGACCTGTAGTTGGTTTGTTGAAGCTGAAAAGATGTTCATAATTTTCCATTAGGTGTATAACACCTTGTGTAGGGTCTTCCCACGTCGTTTTGTTCTGCCTCTCAATGTGGACCATGATACACCCTACGACCAGAACTTGAACAACCGGCGCGACAGCGTAGCCACTTCTATAAGAATTGCCAAGAGAAAGGTAGGCAGCCAACACGATCTAAATCTATAAACACGTAGGAAATAGCGAAATTCATTTTTGTATCAAGCCTGTCTCTGACACATGCGTAGTAAAAACAAAAAAGATGCCAACTCATACTGACAGCACAAGAGAACATCAGATAAGTGAAAACTTTGGTTGATAAAATGGTACCACTTACAGAAAGGATACTCTTGTAAACATACAGGTTTATGACCTAACCACGTGCAGACATTTTACTGTACATATGGTGCATGTTTCTGCATTGCCACATAATCTTTATTCATTTTTCACATATTTCATACTCCATATAAGTATGGATAATAATTTATAAATATGATATAAAGAATTTCACAGTATTTTACACAGAATCTTCTTTCTGTTTACTGCTATTTTGTACTCATTCAAATGTTTTATAGTTTTTATATTCATTTAATTTTCTGTAAAACATCCCAACTGTTTATTTTATGAATTGTTTGATACCCACAAAACAGGAAACCTGTTTCTTCTCAACATTTTGATCTTACTTTAATGATTTATTTTTTGAGGGTGCCATACTTTTAACGTTACCAGTTAATGTTGGAAATTAACTATAGTACTGTAACTGCCAATGTTTTTCTCTGTGCAGGTCTTCTGTACCCATGAGGACCTCCACGGACAGGATCTTCATGATTATGGAGGTCTGGAGTTCCCTCACATCAACTATGGCAAGTACAACACCCATCCCTACCGCTACCTCTATGGCTGTGGCTTCAGACATATTGTGGGAGACCCACTGATCAAGATGGACCTCCATGGGAAACACATGAAGGTGAGTCGGCTTTAATTTATTTCTCTCTCAGATGAGAAAAATGACTTCTTTTAGTGTGTGTGTGTGTGTATATACATACACACATATATATACACACACATATATATACACATACATATATACATATATATGTGTATATATATATATACACATATATATGTGTCTATATATGTGTGTGTGTATATATGTATGTGTATATATATACACATATATAGACACATATATACATGTATATACATATGTATATATATATATACATATGTATATATATGTGTGTATATACAGTGGGGCAAAAAAGTATTTAGTCAGCCACCAATTGTGCAAGTTCTCCCACTTAAAAAGATGAGGGAGGCCTGTAATTTTCATCATAGGTACACTTCAACTATGAGAGACAGAATGGGGGGAAAGAATCCAGGAAATCACATTGTAGGATTTTTAATGAATTAATTGGTAAATTCCTCGGTAAAATAAGTATTTGGTCACCTACAAACAAGCAAGATTTCTGGCTCTCACAGACCTGTAACTTCTTCTTTAAGAGGCTCCTCTGTCCTCCACTCTTTACCTGTATTAATGGCACCTGTTTGAACTCGTTATTAGTATAAAAGACACCTGTCCACAACCTCAAACAGTCAGACTCCAAACNCCACTATGGCCAAGACCAAAGAGCTGTCAAAGGACACCAGAAACAAAATTGTAGACCTGCACCAGGCTGGGAAGACTGAATCTGCAATAGGTAAGCAGCTTGGTGTGAAGAAATCAACTGTGGGAGCAATTATTAGAAAATGGAAGACATACAAGACCACTGATAATCTCCCTCGATCTGGGGCTCCACGCAAGATCTCACCCCGTGGGGTCAAAATGATCACGAGAACGGTGAGCAAAAATCCCAGAACCACACGGGGGGACCTAGTGAATGACCTGCAGAGAGCTGGGACCAAAGTAACAAAGGCTACCATCAGTAACACACTCTGCCGCCAGAGACTCAAATCCTGCAGCGCCAGACGTGTCCCCCTGCTTAAGCCAACCCCATAGAAAATCTTTGGAGGGAGTTGAAAGTCCGTGTTGCCCAGCGACAGCCCCAAAACATCACTGCTCTAGAGGAGATCTGCATGGAGGAATGG
>LKNJ01002675.1:0-57332 GCA_002120245.1 Maccullochella peelii
TTATGATATGGCGCTATATAAATAAAACTGAATTGAATTGTATAGAGCAGTCATACTGATGGCTGTGTCAGAACTGACTGTGAGATGATGGATGATGTTGGTGTAAATCAGATCTGAGCTGTTGTTGCAACCTGTTCTGATTCCTCATGACGGTGACACATTTAACTAAAGCACAAAGTGGATTTTACTGTCCACCCAGCATACTGTTTGTCCTACATGGTTTTTATCCCGCTCATTGTATAACTTTATTAGACAGCAGAGAACGGACAGGAAATAAGGGGAGAGACAGATGGGGAAGGGCATGCAACAAAGGTCCCCAACCTGATTTCAACCTGGGGACATTACTTTAACAGGACATCATTTAGTAACAATCAAACAAAGCACAAATAAACTATTAACTAGACAGTAACTTTAACATCAAAGATTGTGAGTCTAACTGTAAAAAGTAATGCTCGATACATACTGTACCATAAAACAGTTTGTGGTTACCGCAGTGTGCAACTGGTTTGGGTCTGGGTTACACTAAGGCCAGTTCTCCCTCAAGTTCACTAGCTCCTCCCAGAGGATATCAAGAGAGCCACTGCAGGGGGGGCGTGGAAGTTGATCAGACCTAAAGTTGCATGAGTATGATGGGGGGGGGGGGGCCCATACGGAGGATGTGATGTCATGAGGATGTGTACCTGTGCAGGTAAAGCACAAAATGTGGAAGTAGCAACACTCTTCTTTTGAAATATTTCTTTGTAATAGGCCTACAAATATTTGTTGCAACAGTGTTCTTATGATTCACAACACCTTCCTAAGAAATCTGACAAAGTGAAATCTAACTTGACGGTGAGCAGTGGCACTCAGGTTGTTACCCGTGATGACGCTGTTGGAACATGAACTGTTGAGCTGCAGTTTGTCACTGCACACTAACAGAGCGGAGAGCAGCCCAGATCTCAGCATCCTGAAAACAGGATGAAACTCAGATTTATTGGTTTACAAAGTACACAAAATTTTTCCTATATCCATATATCATTTATAGAATGCCTTCCATTATTTGTGCATCATAATGCAGCTTTAACATTAAGACTCAACATCAACAGGTGTACATGCATTATTAAATTAACAAAAACACATTGGTATTAGAACATAGAAAATTGCATAACTCATCCTATGCTGACCTAGCATTGTATTTCTTAATAAAAAAGAATCATGACTAAGAAGAGGGGAGGGGGGGTGCTTCAGTTATTCCTACCCACTTTTCACAATCAAATTCAACACTTTTTTTTTTTTTTTTTTTTTTAATATTCAGATGAAAAAGCAAAGTCATGCTTTGTTTTCTGAACACAGTGTGAGCACACAGACTGGCACACAGCAGAGTGCATACAGAAAGTACTGGAAGAAAGGAGGGGGTCTGGTCATATACATCAGAACAAGACTGTGGTCCCAAACACTAAAACAATAACACCACCCTGAGCCAAAATATAAGGACAGCTCCAACTCAGAATTACATTAACAAAATGCATAGAAAAGTCTGCATCAAACGCTCTGATCTGAATCGTAGGTTAACACATGAGAGTCAGCAGGGAGAGGACATGAGGGGGAATAAACACAACCTAAGTATGTACATCCAAACAACAGCAGAGCACTATTATTACATTGTTTTGTTGCTTTTCTCCTTCCGGTTGGAGCTCAAGTTTGTTGGTATGTTTGTGCTGAGGTAACACTTCTCCAGCAGAGGGCGCTTCGGTCTTTACTTGTGTTCCAGTCGCAGCAGCTGCTCCTTACCGTTAATGGTTAATGATCGCAGCTGCCCATCCTCCTCCACCTCCACCCGTTCCTGACCGTTCTCCACAATTCTGGTGGAAGACAGAAGCACAAGGAAGAGAAGGTGAGGAAGAGGAGAGAAAGTACACCGGACACAAATCCTCCTAAAAAGATGAAGAAACTGTTCTGAGCTGAACGAGACTAAAGACATGGAAACTGTAACACTGCTGCTTCCTCCATCTGTTAGAGACAGAGCTCTCTACTGAGCAAACGTTCCAAAGCGGCATTATTCAAACATGTCAGGACTTTTACATAAAGTCGTAGAGGGGCCGTACTGGTTCGTACACCATAAGCATGTGAGACATATATGCCGGTGCAAGACCATGAAGTGCTTTAAAAACAAGTAAAAGAAAAAAAAAAGCAGCTGTGGTCACAAACCCCATATGAACCTTAAAGTTTAGATCTGAATCAAAGACCACACCAAGGTTTGGTCTTTGACTAATAAATGTGACCATTTATTAGTTGGCCTATAGAATTCTGCAGCCTGATAACCATCCTGCTCGATGTTCACAATGCAGCAGGAAAACTGATGGTGGCTGAGAGCTCAAAACACTGACTTCAGGAAACACGTTTCTGGAAGACGTGCGGTGTGATCTGCTGAACTCTCCTCAGTCGTGTTAGACAGTTAGCTACAAATGTTGGTTTTAGTTTGAACATTGGGATTCAGATATTAGTGGAGATAGCGGCTACACGATTACTAGTGTGTTCATACGTTTTTTGTTTTATTTTGTGTGTTCGCCCTGCAGTGTGTCTGTGCTTTCTGTATTCACAGCACGTTTCTTCAGGCCACATGTGTGTGTTTTTGAATTTCCTACTTCAAAATTGGTTCATTCACAGTGTTCCCTGGTTTCTTAAACTGATTTGAAACATTTGTGGTTTTCTTTGTGCCTAAGTGGCGGCTGTGGCTCAGGAGGTAGAGCGGGTCGTCCATTAATCCCAGGGGTGGCAGTTCGATCCCAGGCTCCTCCTGTCCACAAAACACTGAACCCTAAGGTGCTCCTGATGGAGGCACCTTGAATAGCAGCGCCACATGCCATCGGTGTGTGAATGTGAGTGTCAATGGGTTAATGAGACCAATCTGTAAAGCGCTTTGGGAACCGTTAAGATTGAAACGTGCTATATAAGTGAAGTTCATTTACCGTAAGTGTACAGTGTGTACAGTTTAACATGCTTTCAGCTTTACGTTAATGTGACGGCCGTCGATTCACACCTGAGCTGTACTGAAAGTGTTACAGGTCTGACCTGATTGAACACTACTACAGATCCCCACTGCTGCTGAGCTTGGATGTCTGGGACAGCAGGGTTAAATCAAACCATACCGTGCATAGTGTCCACACTGCAATGTGTGGAGAAAGTGACAGTCAGAGATGCCAGTCACTGTGGTCAGTACCTTTTAGTAGTGATCTTCCTGCCATTGATGATCTTGGTGGAAGAGGACACAGAGCGGAAGTTGCCCATGCCTCCTGCGCCTCCTCCGCCTCCTCCGCCTCCTCCCCCAAAGGAGGTGGAGGAGAAAGAGGTGAAGCCTCCGCCTCCCAGACTGCCCATGGTTGTCATGTGACCCATGTGACCCATGGTGCTCATGGAGCCAAAAGAACCGAAGCCTGAGATAAACAAGACATTTAAACAGGTGACAGTGGTTTGCAGTGGAACATGTTTCTGGATTCTATCTTTATTCACTGGAGCGTGTCTTACCTGGGTCAAAAGGTGAGAAGCCAGCACCAAAGGGAGGAAAACCAACAAAGCCCCCGTAAAATGAACCACCTGTCCGGTTGCGACTCGCCCGACTGTGGTGCCGCCGGCCGCTGCCGAAGAATGGATCATCACTAAACGGATCTGCACCTGAGAGGACGGGCCAGACACAAACGAAATCAAATCTGGAGCAGGAAATGAGGAAGCTGATACTTCAGCCAGAAACTTTTCAAACCTGCACTTTGGTAAAAACTCCTAAAGCAGTGGCAGACTTACCAAACAAGTCTGCAAATGGGTCCCTGCCACCAAAGAATTCCCTGAAGACGTCTTCTGGGTTGCGGAATGTGAATGCTTCGTGGAAATGGTCTCCGTTGTGGAAATGGCCCCCTGAAACATCACGTCAATGAAAACAGATGGAAACAGTGTAAACCTGGACCAAAACACATTCAATCCTGCTACATCACCAGTCCAGCCACCTCCATCTGTTCCATTCAACACCAAACTACACTTCTGCTCAATTACACAGCAGCCAACTCTGCCGGGACTGGACACACACTCCTGTATCTGATGGGTCACTGGAACCACACCTGATGTATCTGGCTGTATTCCTCTCCTCTTGAACAGGGTTCGTACAGCTTTTTAAGAGTAAAATTCAAGCATCTAAGCCAAAACTTTCCAGACTCTCGAAGCCTTGTTACTATATATTCCAGGAGACAACAAACAAATATGACAATGGGATCGTTTCATTTCAAATATTAAAAGATTTTTGGTTTGCATGAGTGATTGTGTAGATGATGAAACACCACATTATGTTGAAAATCAAGCATTTTTCAAGGTGCATATTCAACTTCAACCATATTCCTAAACTTGACAACATAACAGTTAAAATTAAGCATTTTCCAAACTTTCAAGACTTTGTACAAACCCTGCTTACATATTAGAAAGACAGCATTACTGCTACTGGGCTAATCTCAGCAGGAAGTTTAAAAAGACACTGTGAGCAACAGATCGGAGTCGTCGGACAGAAGTCTGTTTGATAGAAATGTTTTGAGGAAAGCTCAGACTACAATCACAGGCAGAGAAATACACTGATTTTTGAGGAAGTTGCACATCTGTTTTTTGAGATTTAATTATTTTTTTCTGTGCTGTGACCAGCTGCGATTATATGACAGAGCAGTCTATAGTTAGGTCTGCTTACTGTCATTAGTCCCCTTTGTGAGTTAGACAGTTGCATGAGAACGCCTGACTAATTTTAGGCCCCAAAAGTTGGCCCCTTTACAAATCAACAAAACCTGCTGACAACTGACAATCAACGTCCTAACAGAGGAGGAAAACATGGCTCAGTCTGCGGTTTGCCAAAAATACCGACAAACAAGCAATGAGCAGTGAAAGATTTTTCAGTTTAGCTGCTGCCACAACTTCATCTCTGAAAGTTCCCAGTAAAACATCCTGTCATTCTACAACTAAAAACTGCTGTTCACACACACACACACACACACACAAATGATTTAGATTACTGGTAAGTTTGGAGCTTTTCTAAAAGAAGCAATTACCTCTCCCTCCGTTGCTCCCTGTCAGTCCCTCTTTACCATAGCGGTCATATATGCTCCTCTTGTTGGCTGGAGGAGGAAACACAAGGAGCAGTGAAGAGAACAAAGGGACAGTATGTTGGTGCTATCACTCAGTAACCACTGTTTGACGGCAGACAGTTGGGGTACAAACCATCTGACAGGACTTCGTAAGCCTCTGAGAGCTCCTTGAACTTCTTCTCAGCCTCCTCCTTGTTCTCTGGGTTTTTATCAGGGTGCCACCTCAGGGCTAGCTTCCTGTACCTACAGGAGGACAGAGGGAAGATTATGGTTATGAAGTAGTGGTTATGATACAGCTAACAGCTGAGAGGAAGAAGAAAAACCAAGCACCGTGTCTGTCCTCTTCCATTCTGTACATTTTTATGGACGACAAGGCTCATTTTGTTTCTTTAGCCCCAATTACCATTTCCTCACATTCTCATTAATTGTAGTACTTGTATTGTTTTGTTGTTTCAATTTCTTATTGCTGTTATATAACATTATATAATCTTTATTTATAGAGCACTTTTCAAAATCCACGTTACAAAGTGCTTCAGAAAGACAGCAAAATAAAACATTCATGTCATAAAAATCAAGAAAACAGATACCAATACAAAATAAAAACATTTAAAAAAAGGAAATAAAAAGAGAGTTCAAAGAAAATTTTAAACTCACGTAAAATCAGGGAAAGCTCTCCGATAAAAGTATGTTTTAAGAAGGGATTTAAAGGAGATCACCGATTCAGTGACATCACCGAATCACATTGTAATTCAACTATTATTAAATTGTTTTTATTTCCTTGAAAGTCATAATCCTTAAGATTTTCATTATATAAAATCACATTTTAGATACTACGCACACTTCAGCTATTGCTTTTAAAGAAATCCCAGTATATATATATATATAATGCAGCACATCCTCCGGCATTATTGTCTGTAACTTTATCTCATTGCTAAAACTCTAGAGTTCATTTAGAGCTGTGAAGCTAGTGCTAATGCAAACCCAACATTTCCTGCTGCACAGGGAGGCTTTTATTGTGAAGCAGCCAGAGGAAACACATAGAGATTAGATTCACTTTGTTACACAACAAGATGTTTTGGGCATTTTTTGTCAGCGGATGAGTTTTAAATATGTTACAGTTAACTGATGGTATATCATACAAATACATTTTTAATCATGGTCAATCCTTCAGAATGCCCACCTATACATTTAGAAATCAATCCAGCACACTCAGAGTTCCTCACTGACCAGAAGGTTTACTGTGCACATTCACATTTTGTTAGAGAGATGTCAGGTCACTACGCGCAGGAAACCTTCCGGTTTACTTCCCACTCGACCCTCGCATGCTCTGATAACTTGTTCTGACTTTACACATGTGTCCCTTCACTCTGAACTCGTGCGCTGCAGGTTGGTTATTCTGTTGCTAGTCTGAGCTCACTCAGTAGATGTGTTGTTAATGAAGCTCCATAGAAAGGTGACCAGTCGTTCATTAGCCGTAGGGCTGCCAGTCACGGCCTCTGATAGCATCGCTGTGCAGATGCCTGCTGAACTGCTCCACAGATGAGATAGAACATTTTCAAACTCACGCTTTCTTAATGTCATCTGCAGACGCGTCTCTCTGAACTCCTAAAAGCTGGTAGTAGTCCACCATGATGAGTGGATGGAGGGAGAAACTTCAGCCAACTCGATGAACCTGAAAGAACAAAGAGAGCTGCAGACTAGTGTTACACATACAGTAGCTTTAACTGACATGTGTCAGGCACACAGCTCTGATGGGACTGTCAGTACTGCGAGCCTCTCTGCTCAGTGTCCTGGATTTGACAGCCAAAACAACATTGCAGGCTTGTGGCCTTTCATAGATAAGCTTATTATCACAGGCTTCATATGTCTATGAGCTGTGAGCAGTCCAACCAAAGAGTCATGGTTTCTTCTCAGATTGTTTCATTTTCACACATGCTTATGTGTTTAACAAAGGGTGCTTTGTAGCTCCTGGTATATAACAGAGCCTCAGTCTGAACTGGTCTGAAGCAGCTAAAGGAGGACAGGAGGAGGAACTCTTTCTAAAGTAGACAATGAGGACAGTCAAGAACCAAGTTAGCCATTTTGATGACTTGGCCTAAAATCATACAGAACTCTGGAGATGGGATGACTTTTCTTATTAGCAACTATTACTTTTGGAATTATGAATTTATAGTAAATAAATTAAAAAACAATCCCATAGACATACATTGTATTTATGGGTCACTGTATAAAGTACAAACTCCATCCAAATTTCAGAATGCTCACTGCCGCCCACCATGGCAACACCCCTGAAGATGGCCCCCCACTTGTACTTTTCAGTGACTATAACAACCAGACAGAGAAGTTAACATCTGACTTATTACCTTTACTATCTTTCCCCCTCTACTCACAGAGCTGGTAACCAACTTGACCTTATATTCCCCAGGAACTGCTCTACCACTGACCTCTCTGTAACTCCTCTTCAGGTCTCTGACCACTTCTTCATCTTCCTTCTCCAACCCCAAAAACTCTTTTCTACCCTCCTCCTCCCAAGTGACTTTGTTACCTACTTTGTAAAAAAGATAGATGACTATATGCTCCTTATTTCCCCACCCACCTGCTGACGCCTTCTGTCCTACATCCACCTCATCTCCTACTCTAACCTTCTTTTCACCGCTTTCTCCCAATGAGGTACTAACCCTTGTTACCCCCCACCGCCCAAC
Organism: Maccullochella peelii; assembly: GCA_002120245.1. Classification (NCBI taxonomy): domain Eukaryota; kingdom Metazoa; phylum Chordata; class Actinopteri; order Centrarchiformes; family Percichthyidae; genus Maccullochella; species Maccullochella peelii. The sequence goes on from LKNJ01002675.1 coordinate 7,793, forward strand.
CACCTGCCCTCCTGACCCCATCCCCTCTCACCTTTTCCAATCTATTGCTCCTGACCTCCTTCCTTCCCTCATCAACACCTCTCTGACAGCTGGTCGTTTTCCTAACACTCTAAATGCAGCGAGAGTGAACCCTCTTTTAAAGAGAAACCGGGAGTCTCACGCTCTGCACTCTCTGTTCACATCCTACCTCAAGCACCGCCCTTACAGGGTAACTGGGAGAGAGTCTGTCTGAACCAATTTTTTGAGTTGTATCCACATGGTTGAATGCACTTATTGTACATCGCTTTGGATAAAAGCGTCAGCTAAATAAATGCAATGTAATAAGGCATGTGAAGTCTATGAACTATTCTGAGATATATAAAGCATGACAGCTCAATGCATATATATTTTAGAGCCAATACAGCCAGATTTGTACATTATGGGGAAATAGTCTATATATATATATATGATACTTTTATGATACTGTGCATCATTTTCTTCAGGAATTCTTCTCTAATAGTCTGAGCTTTTGTCTTTCTGAGCACAGAAGCTCTTCTCAGCCATGCCGAGCCATTCAGCTCTCTGTTGTGTTGATGCTCCATATTTATATTAGTTACCAATAAACCGATGATAACCATGGTAGGCTGCGGGGCATGGAGCCTTATGTATAGCAACTGAACTATGTCTGTGTCCTTATTTATCACTTCACGATATCATTTTAAGGTCAGATACGGCGTTAGCTTAAAGACATGTAAGCCTTCAAGAATGAAACTGCATGACAAGGGAATGACTGTAACTCCAGCCAGGTAAACCTGACCTCCATACACCCTGCTCGGCTTTATGAGTGACGCTAGCTTGTTAATCTCTCGGTGTCCATGAATGGCTGCTGCTACCTGGATAACATTATGAATACAAAGAGCCATTGATGCTAGTGTTAACGGCAATTATTTACAGCACAGCTTTAAGATATAGTATGTCTAATACTTCACAATGAAGAACATAATATAATAATGCCATCGTTTTGTTTGTGGCGGTAGCTGCGGACTTTAGCGAACCTAACGTAAGCTGGTTAGAGCGTTAGCTTAGCAGTAAACATCATTAGCCGCTCTGTCAAACTCTTACCCAATTCCAGTCCAGTTGTCCGTGATCTCAGCAGATATGTAGGACAGCCAGACAGCCTGTTATCTAGGTTGTGGCAGAAGCTAAACAGGTTTATTCATGTTCAGCAGCGTGCAGCTTCTCAGATTAAACAGGCGCAATGTCCTGCTTCTGCCTTCTTCATCACCCTTTTCTTGTCTGCTGGCGGTTTTTACAGCTTCCAGGCGCGTTAGCGCCACCAACTGGACCCAGTAGGCTGAAGCTAATTCTCTCTCTCTTTCAGGAAACACTGTAACACCGAAACATGACAGAAAACTCTTGACTGTAATCTTGATGAAATGACCACTGCAAACTCTGTTCTCATGACAATAAGTCATGACCATTAAAAAAAATACGATTTAAATCCACTGATTACTATGTTGCTTGACGCATTTTGGACAGTATAACCTACTCTGATACACGTTTTCATTTTGTGTGTTGTGTGACATTTTCGGGACAAAATTAGAAGTACACCATTTTTGCACATTTAACCTCTGGTGTGAAAATTACAACATAGCAATCATAAGATACTGTAAATGACCTATGTGATCAGGAGCTACAGACTGTAGGCGGATCTATTGATACTCTTGAACCTGCAGTTATTTTAGCGCAGTAAACTTCACAGTGCAATTTCAAAAATGAACTAGGCCTGCAATCCAACATAGCAGCATAAGTTTAACATTTATTTCTTTGCCTTTTGATCTATTTCGATCACATGTAACATACTTTCTGTTGTACTCAACAATGACTTCATGGTATTTGCTCATATGAAATCAGGACCCTACAATATTAGGGCCACTTTGAGTTCTTTTGTAACGTATCCTCCTGGATTTTATTGCATTTTTGTTCACCAACTCTGTGCGTCTAATTCAGGGAGTTGACCAAAAAAAAAAAAAAAAGTTAACTGTTTGAAAGTTAACTGACATCTGCACACAAGTCAAAGTACAGCAGTGGTGGAGAGGCAGTGAGATGAGAGAACATGGAGTAAAAGAAGGAAAAGGAGGAAGAGGAGAAAAGGCAGGGGTCCAAACCCTGTGATGCTCCGACCTCTAATTAGCAGTCATGCCATATACCATACAGTCCATTTTTACAACTATAATTTTATTATTTTGTTGAAGCAGACATGCGATCAGGATGACAATCAACACAGCAAATAAAAGGGTGGGGACAGTAAAGCTTCATTAAACAATTCAAAATAAGTGAGTGAGTTTGCTTATGTTATCGTGTCTGAAGATGCTTAAGGTGGAAGCAGTGTCATGGTGATTGGCTTTATTTGAGCAGCTTTGCAGTTGCCATGGAGGTCATGGTAGTCATGGTGATGGTGGGCACAGTGATGTCTTTGAAGATGGGCTGTGTCACACCAGAGTAGGATACTTTGTTCTCGCTGAGAGTCCCGATTATCATCTGGCGCATTTCCCTGCTGGCATCACCACGCACTGCCAGCAACGCCTGGATGTGCTCCTCCCTACGGAGAGCAGAAAGGACAAACAACCGCAGTAACATTCAGGCAATGTGGCATGAGTATAACGTTATAGAAATTCATCCAAGACCCTTATAAGATCGGCTGTAATTAATAGCATTTTTAATGGCTGCATTCCATTTAAGTGTGCCAGTTTAGGACCCTGGTACTGCACATGCTGGACCCCTGTCATGGCTTACTGGGACAAAGGAATAGCTTCAAAGCAACAATGTTCAAGTCTCAGAGTGGCCAAGTCAGAGTCCACACACACACACACACACACACACACACACACACACACACACACACACACACACACGGTGCTGTCTGCAACGGTTTCTTTTGATCCAACCACTGGGAGTCACAAATGTTTAAATACTACACAAATGGCCTTCAAGTATTTTTTTTCTGTTGATCAGTGTCAAAATGTCTTATTATAACATGATTCAATGTTAAATGTATAAAGTGTCTGCACTGTAGGCTTGATGTGTTGAGTATCATCCTGACGTGTGTGTCAGAGAATGATGTTCTGATGTTTTAAACTTTAAACAACCAAAATAAATAAATAAATAAAACAGCAGCCTGTCAAAAGCATACAATAGATGTTGACACGATACTATAATGCATGATACAATATTTATTATTCATTTGAATGGAAATATGCTCGCAACTTGAAGACACACAAGTCATTAGTTAAGATACACGACTTATACCGATGCAAGGTGAAATGGCAGTCAAAGTGTGTGTGTGTGTGTGTGTGTGTGTGTGTGTGTGTGTACCTGATATCAGGATATTTGGACACCAGAGTGGTGACCTCCAGGAACAGCAGTGTGGGGTCAGTGAGCTTGAACACTTCAGCGATGGCAGCGATGGCACCACAAAGCCGCTCTGTGTCTTCACCCTACACGCAACAACCAATCAATGTTAGGCACGTCCCTCCGACCTTAAAAGGTGTTCCTGTCGTTATCACGTTACACCATGTCTACAGTGTGTACACTGGGTCGGTCCAGCCACGGTACTGCAATAGAAAGTGTTTGACAGCTCTGCTATTTGTTGACAGATTTGTTGCACTCAACACAGTAGTTAATTGCTGGTTAAACAAGTTAAATGCTGCTGCTGAAAGTGAATCATATTGCAGTATAGACGAGCCATCATAAGTAAACTCACAGCAGACAGTTTCCTGAAGAGGAACTTGAACTGATCAGCCTCTTTGATCATCCTGTCAGCTCCCTCTCTCCTCTCGTCAGCGTTTTTGAAGGTGACCCTCTTCTGCATCACTGCTTTAATGTACTCCACCACCACCCTGCGCAGGGCCTCACTCGTCATCTTCTGCACACACCACAGCCAACATGTCACAAGATCATAGCAATAGTCTCTGTATTATAAATACAAGCTGGCACCCATAGCTATGAAACTGTGAGGTGTCAATTGGTTCCACTTTACCCCATGACAAATATTTCCAGTGAGTTTCATAGGAATTTCGGAAGTAAAGAGATCACCCCTCCTACCTGATTGAAGGGTTTCTTGATCTTGTTGAAGTCATTGAAGTAGTCCTCCACTGTCACACAGATGGTGTCCACAGCATGAGAGCCTGTCAGCCACTTCCTTGTCAGCAGCTCACTCATGTGATGCTGTGTCAATGCAACGGCAAATCAAAGCAATTAATGCATTGGAGCATTTCTTTAATCAGTAGAAATGTCTTATGTGTAAGTGTCAAGATGTTGTTGTTTTTTTATACTGTCAATTAAAATGAAAAGCAAAAGGCACTTGCTTTTTTGCATCTCAAGTCCATTTGTGCATCAGTTAACTTGTACTTACATGCTGACAAACTGTCTTTGAAAAACAAATGAGCAACATTAATATCATCCCAGGTAACATGTGACGTGTTGATATTAAAATACTTGACCTGAATGTGTGCCAGACGGATAAGATCCATACATACATAACTTTTTTGTAAGAAGGGTAAACTGCCCATTGCGAGTGATTCAGTGAATTTCATGCACACTGTTAAGCCAATAGAGTATGAATGAGTGGGTATGAGTGGATTATTGAAGCCCCTGAGCACAATGTTAAAGGAATTCATTTGCAGCAAAACCTTTTTCAGATTTCACATTCATTTACTCAAGTGTGAAAATATTTTCTAGAATACAAATGTCTATGTAGCAAAGTCTTTGTTCTTTTACACAAACACAACAAATACCCTTTAAAACATACAGTGAATATAGTTCAATCCCACAAGAGCCATTCTTACTTCAAGGTCCAGGAAGACCTCGTCCAACAGGAACTGACAGCCCTCCTTGGCCACCTCGTTGAGTGTCCTCTCTATGGCGGCGTCACTGTCAGTGGGCTCTGAGGACTGAGAGTATTTCCTCTTCAGGCTGTTGATGGACTCTCTGAGGAACACACGGGATAACTGTCATGCATTCAAATATTGATCCCCCAATGTGTTCAACATCAAATAAATTGAACATAAAAGACATCATGAAATAATCATATGAATAAATTGTATAAACAACAATTCTGTGAAACAAATGAAGAAATTATTAAATCTCAACTCATTATGAAATAAATATGGTGGACACTGGACAATTATCTGGAAACTACCGCCGTTAAGACTGACTAAATCACAACCCCAAAAGATACATGAAAAACTTTAACAAACTAGCCTTCCTGAATGATCTGTAGTAATATCCATCATACTTCCGACTTCCCGGATGTAAATCTGGGCCACTCCTTCCTTGTCATAGTAAACAAACATGCACCCTTGGTTGGCTCTCCCGGCCAGGCTGACATTATGACCTTATGACTAAAGGTATCATTTAGTGAAAGTGTAAACACTAGTTCATGCATAAAATGAAATCTTACTTGAACGTCTGGCAGTTGTTAATGATGGCGATCATGTACTGCACATAACACTGAGGTAGCTGTCTGTCTCTCAGGTGCTCCTCTTTGTAGGCCACCGCCTCCTCTCTGTACCTACACACAACAACAACACCACCACCACCACCACACACGTGTTAGGTTTACACAGTACCAGTTAGGAATATTGCAGTAGTTTGTTCTTTTGATCGCTGTTTGGGGCATATGAACTCATTGTGTGAATGCAGAGAGCACACAACGTGTACTGCCTTGGGAAATGACCCCGGTTTTAATACTACGTTGCTTAGGATAATTTTCATTAAAACTTTAATTCAAAAATATTCATCATCTTTCATCCTTGAGCTTGTGATGTATGTGGCGAAATTAATCCCATAAATCTAAAAGGATAGTTAAGAGTTTTTTTTTTATCACATCAGAAAGAAAGTCAAAAAGTAAGAAATAACCGACCTGATGAGGAAAGTGTTCATCTGTTTCAGGCAGAGCTTCAGAACTTGCTCTTTGAAATCCCCATCAATCTGCGCAGCAACTTGCAGGTTCTGCTCAAACATCTGATGAAGAGTGGAGTGAAGATCCATGAAGATCAGGAAGAGAGAATCAGTGAGATGAGCACTGTGATCTCCAAGGAAACGGTTTCATAACAAGGATCAGGATGCAAACACGGTGGTTTCAGGAAATATTCATAAGCCTTCAGTCACAATGTTTGCAAAAGTATTCAAATTGAAATACACAAATACTGTACCTCATTTACATGAGTTCAGACCACATGCTGTGACACTCAACCAAAAAAAATTAGATCCAGTTTCCTTTGCACATTCTTGGCATATCTCCAGAACTTGACTGGAGTTCTTGTCTTATAAACTTAAACCTGCATCAGGGTTTTTTTTGGGTCTCTTGGGGGCAACACAACACTGACATATTTTCACCTTTTAAGTAGATATGGCTGACATGTTAGCAAGCATCTGCCTATTACACATCCAGCAGACACAGAGCAACATCAGCATTCATTTGGAGTCGTTTCTCTGGCCACCTGAACAATGCAAGTCTCCTTTTAGCGCTGCTTTGGTCTCCACCAACTTCTGAGGGGAATATTAGTTGGCCAAACAACACACAGTAGCCAGAGAGATTGAGGAAAGGAAAAAGTGCTGAATCTGGTGTACAGTTCATCACCTGGATGATAACATCTCCAGGATGAAACATCGACAGCAGCGCGTGTAACGCGGTTGCTTATCATCAGAGGGACAAGAGAACCAGCTCCTAAGAGGCCACAAGCTATGATGTTGCAGGAGCGCATGGTCAACGTTTCACCTCTCAGGAAGGCAACAAACTAAGTACACAGTCACTTCAATCTGAAAAACCTTTAGGAAAAGTCTCTGAATGTCGAGTGTCCCTCCTGAACCTGCACCTGAAACAAACCACCCACTGAAAATCTGTCAAGTCATTCTCTGTATCTGCTCATTCCTATTCAGGGTCAGGCATACTTCAGCCAAAGTCTGAACTGGCTGTGTGTGTGTGTGTGTGTGTGTGTGTGTGTTACCTGAAAGACGATGGCGGGCAGTGTGGTTTGGTAGTATCCGTCCTGGTCAGCCTCAGGCTCTGTTTCTTTCTGCCAGTCCTTCTTGTCTGTTTCCAGGGCCTTCCGCAGCCAGCCTGTTATATTAGACTGAAAACGTGGACAGGCAAACAGAGAGCCCGGGTCAGCGCTTAACAAAAAGATGGCTGGTAACATTGTTTCTGTGCCACTGTAACCTGGTTAACTTTTATTCATTATGACACTAATGAATGTTTATTTGACACTTAACAGCCCTGTGCAGGGGAAGGTGCAATGCTGGGAGAGGAGGTGTGACACAGGGACGTAGGACAAGGCAAGGTGCTGGTTACTGTGATTGGATGGAGCAGGTCCATTTGGAGTGCAGGGATTATGTGGGGATTCCACCGGCAGGTCCAAATTAAATGAAGGCAGGCATGATGTGTATAAAGAACTTGAATGGGACATCCATTAGTGCTGCCGTTAGTGTGAATGGTGCTTACGGTAAAGGTCTTGACATATTTGCTGAGCAGGTCGTCCACCACATCCTGAGGCAGCAGAGGCTCCAGCTGGTTGATGTCACACTCTGAACAGAGCTCTGGATGGCCCATCATCTCCACACTGACACACACACACACAGATTAACTATAGATCAGTTCCATCTGCAGGCTCCTCATGAACTCTGTGAGCCTGTGGCAACACGCTTTGAGTCTGTAAGTCTTCTCCTTAAAAGGAATAGTTTGACATTTTGGAAAACACGCTTATTCGAGCTGGGTGGACAAATAAACTGCTGCATCTGAACGAGTTTTACATCGGATAAAACAACTAACAGCATCTCAACGGGGCTGAATTACTGTGGTGATGATGGCAAATACAAAGTCAGTTGTCAGCTTAACCAGGTGTTAAAATACATGTTTGTAATACCATTGGATGGTTTAAGATGCTCGGAGATGATTCAGAGAGGCATGTCCAGACTTTTAAAGTTAAGAAGGACATGTCTGCTGAATGTCACAACATGTAACAAGATGGAACAAATATCGATTGATATATCAGTATTATGAGGTAAAGGGTTAGCTCTGGCTAGGTTTCTTATCTAGGAGTTTTCTGTAAACATATTTAAGAAGAGGAATCAGTAATCCTATCAGATTGAATGACTGTCCCAACCCTGAATCAACTGAAGAAGTTTTGTCCAATGGCTGTACTATGTGTGACAAATAAAGCTCAATCTTGAGTTGACTGGCATGAGCCTCAAAGTGAGACCTTACAGAGGTTTGAACACCAAGGAAGGGCATCTGCCTCAAACGTCAGTGCAATGCATGAATGAACAATTTAAGTGGAGTATCGTCCTAATCCTGATCTAACAAATCAAGTGATGGCACAGCCTCATTATAACAAATGATTGAGGAGGAGGGAACATGTAAAATATATTGAAGGAGTTTTGCCTGCGTGCTAGATACTGATGAATGTCCCACAATATACACCCTGTGCACAGACAGTGCTTGTGAAAGTGTGTATTTGTGTGTGTACCTCTTATATGTGTTGAGGACCCAGGTTAGCATGGATACGATCTCATTAGCCTCCAAGTCCTCAGAGGCCAGTTCTTTGACACGAGAGGACACAGCATTGTGGTAGAGGATGAAAAACCTGAAACACACACACACACACACACACACACGAATGTATTAAAGGATTAATGTACAACTGAATACAGGGTTCGTACAGCTTTTAAAGAGTAAAATTCAAGCGTTTTTCAAGCACTTTCAAAGTACCTTAACCAAAAATTTGCAGACTCCAGATCTACACTGTTACTATAAATGCAATTGCAAAAAATAAAGTTTACAGATTTCCACAGCAATCAATGTATATTGTCACTTTGTTTATTTGACCAGCTGTTCATATTAACTTTGATTGTACGTTTTGATCAAGATTATATAATGCTTCCTAATATCCAGAGGACTTCTCTATGAATGACGAGTGAACACAGGAAGAGAACTTTCCCTTTAGGTTATGTAGAAAATCAAGCATTTTTCAAGGTGTATATTTAAAGTCAAGTATATTTCTAACCTTGAAAACATAACAGTTAAAATTAAGCATTTTCCAAACTTTCAAGACTTTGTACGAACCCTGTGAATACTTTGACTTTTGGTTGGTAGAGTTACAGTTGGCACAAAATTCATGGTTCAATTTAACACAATGTTCTGGCAACAGAATTTGATTCATGACAATGTGACTTCCATTTTCAATTTATTCCAACATCCAACTGTACAAATGGACCTCAGAAGTGCTAGGAAGTGGAAGGCAAAAAAAAAGCTGCTCTACTCTGAATGAGATGTGTTTCATAATGTTGTGTTTGGGTCGTTTTGCAGCAGTTACCTGTTGAAGGTGTTGTAGTGTGGGGGGAAGCACTGCACCATGAGGTTCTTGACGACGATGAGGTCGTCCAGAACATATTTCCTCATTATTTCTAGAAGACGAACCAGCCACATTTTATCAGCCTCTCTTGTCACTGACTGGGTTCCCTCAATGCGGGTGCTAACTGTACCCTCCAGCACCTGCAACAGAAACAGATCAGACAGGAAAAGCTCATTGGTTTAGGGTCCGAGTCTGTATGGTTGGCCAGAAAACCACCTCTTACTGAGGTAAAGAAAACTAAAATTCTCTCCATCTGTAATGATCCATACTGTCCCAAAAAACAAGAAGCTACCGGTGATAACAGTCATGTTCCACTGTGGGCCTGTCACTCATGATGGTAAACATTACCTTGAACCCAAAGCAGCCTTCATATCGGTCTCCATATTTGGGTATAGATCATTTGAGACTAGACTGACTTCTGTGCAAAATGTAGTCACATTTAACAAAGAGGAAGGAAGAGACAAAAATACTAGCAAAACAATCAGACACCAGCCATTTGGGTGTCTGAGTGGGATAGCAGGAAGAATCCCTACCAAAGACAGATGACGAGCAAGAAGAAGAAAAAGGACGAAGGTTTGTAAAATAAAAAGGGAAGAACGGTTGGATAAGGAGGAAGAATCAGAAGAAGACGATGAGTCGGATGAAGACAAAGGGTCAAAGAAGAATTTGAAAAGAGTATTAGTCTGGTCCTTCATCACTCCTCTCACCTGGAACATCTTGTCTTTCCACTTTTTGGGTCGCCCGGGTGGGATGAACCCAGTCTGCTTCTTGCGGTCGACCATACGCCGATCAATCTTCTCCTCCCGTTCAATGATACGAACCACTGACACCAGCATGGTAGGGTCACGACGAACCGTTAGCATGGCCCTCTGCAGCACCATCCATAACTGTTTGGCCAGCTCATCTGACAACCCCTGAACCTGGAGGGGACGAGACCGCCTTAAGCTTTGACTTGTGTGGTTACATAACTAAAAAAAATGTTACAGATAGAACAACTGTATTGTACGAAAGCCAAGAATGGCCGTGCTTGCAATTATTATTTCTTTAATGCTGTTATCGAGATCACAAGTTAATTATTTCGTTATCTCGAAAAAACAACAACATCTTGACAACTGTAGCAACTGATTTAAGCTGAAAATGTCAGCTCAAGGACTCTTCTTCATTCAACGTCTAACACAGGCAGAAATTTCATTATGTCTTTCTGTTGGAGATAACATTCAGATCAGTCTGTGTCTTTTAAGGAGAAGACTACGATTTAAATTAACCCGTTATCACGAGAAAACAAGCTTTGTCATCTCAAGATAATTGAATAATTAACTCATGATCTTGAGATAATGGCATTAATGTGTTAGTGTGTGTGTGTGTGTGTATATATATATATATATATATATATATATATGCTTCTAGATCGTTTTTAATACTGTCAATGAAAGTCAACACTTCCTGCTAATTTTTCACATTAAAAGTCTACCAGGAAGGTGAGGGATTGTTCCCAAGGAGCCCCCTCAGTAACATGAAACATATATATATATATATATATATGCTTCTAGATCGTTTTTAATACTGTCAATGAAAGTCAACACTTCCTGCTAATTTTTCACATTAAAAGTCTACCAGGAAGGTGAGGGATTGTTCCCAAGGAGCCCCCTCAGTAACATGAAACATCTGCGCAGGTGCAAGTGGTGAATTGTTGATGGTAGCTTAGAAGTGATGCAAAAAGTGCAACAAATGGAATCGATTGGGTGTAATAAGTGAATGAAAAGAGTATTTGTGTAAGAGAAGAGGAAGTGTGACATGACTGTTGTTGTACTGATAGAATTTGTGTTTTGGAAATGGACATTATACTTCATCAAATACACATATGCAACCCAACAGGTAAACACGGAGGAAGTGTTGAATTATTATTATTATTACTACAGGGAACAGGAGAAATTAAGAATAAAGGCCTGCATCTTGTTGGCATTGTTGCAAATAAAGGCCTGGTTCGCCTTGCTGTTGAGGTATAGGCATAGATGTACCATTACAATGTACACAAGCTAGATTTTCTAAATGACATAAAAAATGAACAGCACTGGTATCAGATCAGTTCTCTCTCTTGGACAATACTCTGTGTTTAGGTATCTGTTTTTGGGGAGACAAAAGGCTCAGTTTGGTGCATCCCTAAGTATGCTGATGATATGCTGTTCAGATTGTTTACGGTTCCAACACTAATACTCTTTCACTTGAACTTACGTCTTCAAAGTAGATGGAGATGAGGTTCATGTCACTTGTGTTCTTGCTGTCCATACGGTACTGCTCATACATGAGGTCGTCCCGTGAACACTCCAGCTCCATCAGCTTCCTGTGGGCCTGCAGAAGCTCTGCCTGCTCTATCAGCTGCTGGGTGTCTGCCACAATCTCTGGTACTGTACACACAACACAGTGACAAAGACACACACAGAGGGCTAAGAGTGAGTGAAAGCAGGAGAGAAGTTATTCAGTGGTATAGTCAAGACCAGAACAATTTCCTTCCCAGAAGAGGAGTCAAATGTCATGGATAGCTTGTTTCTATAGTGACAGTAGATCGTCTGTGATGGGATGCAAAGCTGCTGACATCTTTTACGTAGGGTTGAACCAAGCTTACCGGAGAAAATGTTTTTAAGGTTTTCCACAGCAGAGGCCAGCTGACTGTGTTGAACTACAGCATCCTTGACGTCTTTCAGGTTCTCTATGGTGTTGATGCTCTGCCTCCAGTCTTTATTCACATCAGCCAGTGAGCTCTGGATGTCTTTGACGTCCAGCAGGGCACTGTGCAGCTGGGTCAGTCCAGTGCGAACGCCATCCAGCTGGGACTGGATGGCTGCCTGAAGGACACCAGGGGCCATCAAGAGACAGATATTACTGTTAATTACTGCAGTTTGTTTAATACTGAAGCGATAGCGGATTCAGAACCTTCCACATTAGCGTCAGCCATCTTGGTTGCCGCCCCATAGAGAGAGCGCATTTAAGTCCCGCCCATAGCGGAGGGGAAAATAATTTGGTCTGCTAGCAAACAACAGAAACATGCCTAAAAGCTGCTGTGTGGTGGGACACACTACCAACAGGGTAAAGAACCCAGAACTAAGTTTATAGAAGCTGCCGAACCGAAAAACTGAGCTTTTAAGAAGACAAAAGTGGATCCAGATGTGAGGCATCAGCAGGAAGAATGGGAAACTGTGGGATCCTGACACTCAGTATGTCTACGTGTCAAATAAAGTCAAATATCCAAATGGCAGTTTGAGGCTAACTATATAGCTGTAACTTAAGCTAAAGCATTTTGACAGTATGCAACTTGTGTAGTGGAATGTGGCTAAATCAGAAAGCTATGCAGTATTATGTTTGCCTTAGCTAACTACAGTAGCTTAGCTTGAGAAGGGACACTGAGATAGAGCGACAATATTGAGTTTGTCCTCTCTGGTAAACACAGGGTGCTAAAATAATGCTGACATGCTGAAATCTAAACGTTTTAGCTAGCTGCAGGCTGTTAGCATTTCAGCCCTTGGTTGCATACTGTGGTGCCAACTGTTTTCCCCTCCAGTAGGCGTGGTTTTCAGAGTATGACACGTTGCGCTCTGTCTCTATTTTAGATAAACGGTTGTGATCGGCCCGACCCGGGCCAGATCAGCTGGAAATCTGTCTGAATGGGGAGGGGGACCAGACGCATCTGCCAGAGCAAATAAAACCTGAGGTCCCAGATTCGTCTGGTTCCCAGGCTAAAAGTCCAATGCAGAAGCCCCAACATAAACATATTATTTTAAAATTCAAAAGTGTTTCCCATCAGAGTTAACCATTCCCTGACATTAGAACCTTAACATTTACTAAGGACTGAAATTGAGGGGATCACAATGGGGATTATAGTGGGATGGAACTGGCAATGACAAAACTCAGGAGAGGAAAGATTTGGACTGGGTGGGATGGGAAGATGACTTTTTTTTCCATTTTACAACAAGAGCCAGCGTAAAGCTAAAGTCAACTGTATTTACTGCGTACTGGTATTTTGACTGACATATTCCTTTGATCCTTTAAGACTACAGAGGATGACGACAACTTGACAAACATCATTTCATTAGCAATCATCTGTTATTTTTGCAATTGCTCGATAATTTGTTATAGCACTGAAGCCATTAGTCAATTCATCTTTTCTCATTCAACTGAAAAGGAATCAATAACAATTATTAATTATATGCCACAGCTGGCATATAATTCAGACTGATTATGTGTTTGTCAGACCCTGATGAAGACCTAGAGTCGATACACGTTGGTCTGTATTGCCTTTATGCTCGCAGAATAAATGTATAATATTACTGAGGACGGAGTGTCTTGGGTTTTTTTCCCATGGTTGTCTGCACCACTTTATATTCAGCAAGACTTCCTGCATTTTGTGTTTTTTTGAATCAATAACAATCATTACTGATCATTTATAAAGCAATAATACCAACCATTCCCTGGTTCCAGCTTCTGAGGATTGGTGGGGATGTGCCGCTTTTCTCTGTTTTTTATCATTTCAAAGTGATTATCTTTGGGTTTTGGATTGTTGACATTTGAAGAGAACTTTTCTGAGATTTTACTGAGAAAACATTTGCTGGCGAATAGAACAGTGAGTGAATGAAGGTGTGTATACTGTACTGTCACCTTCAGCCTGGCTTCCACAGAGGCCTTTTTGCGGGCCTCTCTTCTTCTGTACTGCTCCACTTTGTCCAGCTGGTCCGATCGCTGCAGCATCCCTGCCACGCGCTGCACTGCTGTGGCAACCGCCTCCCGACTGGTCTCCTCCATAGTATTGCTCAGTAGTATAAAGTGCTAGCCGTATCCAAAGGCTTCATGCAAACACTCTTGAGCTAAAAGAGAAAAATACAGATTATCACAAAACCTATTGAACATCAATCACATACTGAGATATGCTGGTGAATGTTTGAAAGCACACTTTTTTAAAAATAATCATAACGTTTGGTGTCAGAAAGAAATTATAACTCCAAGTGTTCAAATGACACACTTTTACACGGTGGCACAGCATGTGGCTGCTTTAAGGCCCACTGAGTCCAGACATTATAGGTGCATTCACATCAATAGTTCATTATAAGATTCAGCATTTCTGTAGGTATAACGTTAGTTGTATCAACTTCAGGATCTAGTTCATGCTGAAGATAAAGAGGTTGTCTAACTCCTGACACAACACATCCACATGGCACTCCTTTCTCCGGTTCATATGGACACTGGACAAACTATAAAGCAAGAAAGGAGAGCTGAGACAGCCATTCTTACATGTTCTCAGAGCTCTTCAGATGTCAAACACTGTTGAATGGCTTCACTTGTTTAAATGTAGCATCGAGTAACAGTGTAATGACAGCTAGCGGTTAGCTAGCTAGTTTATTAGCGTAGTTTTTAAATTTGACAGCTGGTAACGTTACACAGCAGCCGGGCAAACCATTCTCTGTGACATCTAAAGTGTCAAATTAAACATCAGTAGAGCTAATCCTGCAAATTCACTTCAATCTTCCAGATCAGTACGTTTAATAGCATAGGCTAACAGCGGACGGGAAATGGCTAACAGTCACCGGCTGTGAAAGCAGCTCACTACAGACTCATGAAACATTCTTACCTCAGGCACTTAAGGAATAAACGTGGGGAAGACGAAAAACATTTCTACAAAGATAACAGTATTTCTAATGGAGCTATTATGTTGCTGTGGTTCCACTTCCTCCTTCGAGCTCCGCCCAGCGCCAGTTGCTTCTTCTATTTATTTTTCTTCTTCTTCTGATTTTATTGGCAGATGGCAAACAGCTTTCGGGTGCATTACCGCCACCCACTGATCTGGAGTGTGGACTAAAGATCTGCCTTCTCTCTACTACGTCTACGAAACCAAGAAATACAAACAAAACAAATAAAATGGAAATAATTCAACAAACAAAAAGGAAACAAATGAAATGAAGGATTTGCTCAGAATATTACTGACATTTTGCTCTCCAATCTCTCTTAGTGCTTTCTTTAAAGCTTCTCTCTCTGAATCATACTTGTGGCAATACAATAAAACATGGTCCACTGTTTCTTTCTCTCCACAATATTCACACTTTCCATTATTATGTTTTCCAATCACACAGAGAGAACTACTTAGACCAGTATGACCGTTCTCTCTGGCCTGACCTCCTCTACCCACTGCAAGTTGGAGAGTAACTCATATCCAGTATACCCATTGCACTTGTCTTCTTTTTATCAAAGCTCTTTGTTGGCCTTCTTTCATGTTCACAGCATACCGTAGCTCAATAGCACATATTGTAGGATGGTTTTTACGTATGCCCTTGTGAATGAACCCAATATGTCATCATAATTTGCTGTCTTCTTAACTCCAATGGTATTTACCCCATTTTACCTGCAACACTGGCACAGATGTGTTTTAAAGCCCCACTACATATCCTTAATGCTTGTGCTTGTATTACATCCAATTTTCCCAACATGGTTTTAGACATCGACCCATATGTAACACACCCATAATCCAGAACTGATCTTATTAAACCTATAGACCTGTCAGCTCCCCACTCTGTTTCCACCAAACATCTCATCACATTTTAAACCTCTTTATGCTCATTTACAAGGATATGCACATTCCAGGTGAGCCTAGCCTCAAACTACGTTCCTAAAAATCCATCCTTTCCAGCTCCTGTATATAAATACAGTTGGACCTCTGCTCCAATTTCCTTCCTTGTAAAGAGAAGTGTTTTCGTTTTCTCAACAGGAAATTTAAATCCCCATTCCAAAGACCACTGCTCCACTTTTTCAATTGTTTCCTGTTTAACATATTAAACATTCCTACCCCTTTTCCAGAGTGAGTGCCTCATCATCTGCAAACAAAGATCTCCCTATATGTTAACGTGCTGAACCAGGGGACCCACGTGCAGACACAAGGAGACCAGAAAGGAGTTGAAACAAGAGGGATTTATTTAACAGGCTTGACTTCAGGGCCAGGGACATGCTGCAGTGACTCAGGGTGGAAACTAGACAGGTGGGGAGGAAAGTGGAGACGGAGACCAGAGGCTGGGAAACCGGTTCTCTGGACAGGGGAAACGAGCAGACAAAGACCAGGAGACAGGGGCTGGAACCGGAGCGGGTAGAACTGTGGGGCAGAGGGAAAACAGCGTTAAAGAAGGCAGGTCAAACGAGAACAGGTAAGGATCTAGAAAACAGGCTGGATACGCAGACTAACAAGCAGTGGCTACGAACTGGCAGCGTGGATATGGCTGAGCAGAGTATTAGTAGAGATCTTGATGACTGGAGTGGTTGCAGCTGGTGGCACTCTGCTCTGGCTCCAGCACACCTGTCTTCCCTCATGCTATCACAGACACACACACACACACACACACACACAGAGAGAGAGAAGTCAGTCAGTGAGTGACTGCAGGATTGGAGGGGCCGGGTTGATCAGAGGGCGTAGCCAGCAACCCCACCGGGGCAGATGTAACACTATATCTTCCCCAATATTGTCATACACATCATCAATCATTATTGAAAACAAGAAAGGAATTATAACACTTCCTTGTGGCGTTCCATTATCAACCAGATTGCTTGCAGAAAAAGTTCGTCCCATGCTCTCCTCTATAGATACTCTATAGCTAATACTGCTACCACTACCTCCTTATTCACTTGTGCCTTCCTCACCTCTGATTCTAGGCACACTATCGGATCCATTGTTCCCCTTCCTTTTCTAAATCCACTTTGATGCTTTGACCTAAGATTCCTTGCTTCCAAATAATATGTTGGTCTTTCTGTGATACGTCTGTGGTACTATAACGGCTTGTTTCCAACTTCCTGGTCATTTTCCTTCCTGCAAAAACTTGTCATATAAATGTATGACATCTAAGGCTACATCCGACAGATGGTCCAACATGGTGTATGTAGCAGATTTGATCTTTTCCCAGAGCTAATCCCCTCTTCTGACATATTTCCAGAACTATGAACCTTAACCAATGCTTTAGCTAGCTGCTTTTGCTTCATCTTTGCTAGCCAACATTCATTACCACCTTCAAACAAATACCTGCCAAGGAATGTGAGGCTAATGCCAAGTCGAAACTTGGCTCACTGTCTGTATTACTATTAACCCTCGTGAAACTCCCATAATTTAAACACAGTCCCAAGGAGTCCATGAAATCCTCCACTATCAAACCATTCCTATCAGTCCTACTCCTCCCCAAAGAGTACTGTGGGCATTAAAATCACACCAAATGACCCTTCTTCTATCTAGTTCCTTTATTGCTTACAGTGCTTCCAATTCCAACCTCTGACATGCATTATAGAAATTCACAATAACCAAACTACCATCCCCTAACCCCCCTTCAGCAATTACATACTCCAGATCTTTCTTTTTTTTCTATGTCTCTATACGTAACACCATGCCTAACAAAAGTAACACATCCTCCCCCACTACCCCATCTCTGTCCCTTCTTATGCACACATATCCTTGAATCACAAAATCTAAATTAAGTTTAAGCCATGTCTCTTCAACACATATTATATCAGGTTTATGTTCTAAACCCTCAAAAGTCTTGGCCATTTGACAGCAGACTCCTTCACGAACTAACATGAGTAGAATGAATCCTGTGACCATGATGCTTTGCTTAACTGTTTCTGTTTTTTTAGCTCTTCCTGAACAGCCGTCCCAGACATTCCTTGAATATGTAAATATCTTGCTGCACTCTTTACAATTAATTCCGTCTTCTCAGATCTCCCCCCTGCTTGGAATGTGCAGTTAATTACTTCAGCCATGAAATACACAACATTCTCCTTAAATTTACCAGCAATGCATTTACATCTCCCATTTGTTTTTCAGTTATTCAGTTGACTGTTCCTTCTCTGATATTTCCTTTTCTCTACTCTCCCTCTGACCCAACTTTACTGCTTCTGCAGAAGATATATCCATGTTCACTCTCAGCTGCTGCACTTTCACTGCCTTCTTTCTCACTTCACACTATGTGCACCTCCACAATTAGCACATTTTATCTCTGCACCGTCCTCACATTTGCCATATTCATGTTCCCCTCCACACTTTTGTTTCGTTTTACACCCTGCTGAAATATGTCCATATTTTTGGCATTTGAAACATCTTGAAGGAGGTGGGACATACACTCTTACATTGTAACTTACTGTATGTATCCCACTGTCACTTTATCAGACAACACCGTCTCTTGGAAATCCAGCAACCCTCCCCCCCTTGTTTAATGCCAATAACTTTACCACCTCTTATGCTTGACCTCAAATCCTGCAAATTTCCTCAACTGGGATACCATATATAACGCCTCTGGCTTTCTCCACCACTTTGTTGCACACTTTAGTCACTTCATTGCTTTCTCTCTCTGTTTTTCATCTTTACACTAACAAACTGCCATCTCCCAACACTTTCGGCATAAAAATTTCTTCTTCCTTGTGACTTCTAACGGGGGTTGGTAACCAGTGCAGGTCCAATACCTTTGTTTTAAGAGGCACATTTTCTGAAAAACTGTTGCAGTTCTCAAAACATTAAGAGCAATCATCACAAAACTTCATAATGTGCAACACGACAACAACGACACGCCGCCATTTAACCAATGTCAAGTAAGCATCACTGCCTCCAAAATGACATGTCCAACGTCTAAAAAACTGTGTCAGTGTCACACAGAGGACAGTGAAATTGTGTGTTTTTTTGTTCATTTCTCTTTGAGTCATAAATACAGTAGCCCAATGATAAAGTAAAATGTACCTACAGCCAACTGAATAAATGTAATGTCATACAAACACCAGTTTCAAGAGATTCATATAAGAAGAATATAATACGAAGAATCATTTTCATATTTGTAGCTATAGTGGAAGTATGTGTATCAGAGCCTGATCTATCTTCTTCCTCTGTGCCATAGAGCCCTATCGTTGCTGAGAAACTATTACAGTACAAACACATCAATGAGCCGTACTGTTACACTAGGTGATACGTTCCTTCCTTATCATGAACACACACTCTGTAGTTTATTTGGACTCAGTGCCACACACACCGTCCTGCTGCCAGAAATACTCCAAATGGGGATTCATCCGCTGCTGAAAATAGTCCCTACTAGTTTAAAAACTACAGTACCCAGCTGTTCTATGCTGTTTTGTGAGCCCTGTTATGAAAAGTTTTGGCTCACCAAAACTCCAAAAACCATAACTTTAACCGAACATGCTGGGAACAGTTCTCATTAGAGCCACTTTCTACAGATAAAAACTGCTGGCCGTGTGTTCTGTGGATTATCCAGCGTCTCAGGGACATTGTTCTGGAAAGACGCATGACCACTGACTTTTTTAAATGCAAATCTTTAAAGATTGAACATTTTCAGTGCTGTGAACACCAGCAACAAAATGCCGTTCACTTATGTTGTATTAGGGTGGAGTCAGAAATCTCAGGGAGGGATTCCTCATGTATTGCTAGATAACACTAGTGGGAAGTGAGAAAATATGTTTGGTTTCTTTCTTTTAATTTGGGCGAACCTACCCTTTAACACTGTGATCAGATTGGAGCAAAACCCTTAGCTCTACATGACGTCATGTTACATAACTGTAGCATCATGCAGGTGCCCTCGCTTTCTGCTATTCAGTGACAGGTAAACAGCAGCTGGCAGCAAACCCCACCTCCCTTTACTTTTGTTTCTTTAAATGCAGCAGGCAGCCAGACACCGCACTGTGTGTGTGTGTGTGTGTCTCATCAGGCTGACAGGTTTATCCACATAGAGTAACTCTAGCAAAAGAGAATTCAGTGAAATGTGTTTG
Source organism: Maccullochella peelii (assembly GCA_002120245.1). Taxonomy (NCBI): domain Eukaryota; kingdom Metazoa; phylum Chordata; class Actinopteri; order Centrarchiformes; family Percichthyidae; genus Maccullochella; species Maccullochella peelii. Next base: position 27,964 of record LKNJ01002675.1, read on the forward strand.
TGGGGATACATCTCACCTGACTGTTATTTAAGAATAGTTTGAGTGGGACTGAAACATCTTTGAGGAACTTACACTGATTTGTATTGACATGGAGTCCTTACAGCTACCAGGTAAGAGTCATTTAATGGCACTCTCTATACAATACATGAGTAAAATGGAAATGTGAATTAACTAGAAATGATGTATCTGACTGTATAGTGCAGTGATTTAAGCATTAAGATTCATTGTTCAGTACTCAACAGCTCCACTGTGTGAAAGCAACAACATACTTGAAAAGGATGAAGCATAAAATCTGTTAGTCAAAGTTTTGTTTGAGAGTTACAGTAAAAGTTAATTTCATTTAAAGAGATGAAGTGTCAGGTTAAGCACTGGGAGTGTCAGTTGAATGTGAGCGATGACAGCAGTTGAATTCTAATTCAGAGCGTGAGATGAAAACCAACTGATGTGTCAGCTGAAGAGTAAGCTCTGAAAGCAGCTGAAATGTCAGCTGAAGTGGAAGTGCTGGAAACAGTTCTGTGTGAACTTACACAGAGTTGAAATACCAGCTGATATGTAAATAAGAAGTTATGCTGAATGCAAAACTGTAATTTGACAGTTAACTGCACTGAATAGAAAGTCCCTGACAACCTGGCTTTAAATATTTGGTGTTTCTTTATAACATTAAAGATATTCATGACTAAATAAGCAGCAGTCAAAGTAAAAAAAAAACTTCTTTACGAAAAGAAACCCATATAAACTGTGCTAATCTGCTCCATCAGTACAGTGTGGGTGTGGTTAGATAGATAGAGACAGACAGACAGACAGATAGACAGATAGATAGATCGATAGATCGATAGATCGATAGATCGATAGATAGATAGATAGATCAATAGATAGATAGATAGATCTGTTCTGAGATGGCCTGTAGCCTCAGGCTACACTTATCTTATCTACACATATCTTGAGTTATGGTTGGCAAGTTTCTACATGACTGTGCAAAGTAAGAGTCAGCAGGATTCTGCCGCATGCGCACTTAAAAGATCAGACCGACAGTAGCTCCAAACATCAGCTTGAGGCTAGCAGTGCAGGTGACAGGAGGATGCTGTTGTCTGTTGGGCGATCCGTTTTTCGAGCAAAAATGTTCTTGTTCCCGATCCTCCAATGTGAGGACATCCTGTTTTTCTCTGTTTTATATCTTTGTACACTGAATGTCTTTTTTAGACTGTCGATCGAACAAAGCAAGACATTTGAAGACATCACCTTAGACTCTGGAAAAATGTGACGAGCTTTGTTTGCTATGGCTCCTAGATTGAGCACGAAAAGTGATTGTCAACATATGATTTACTGAAGTGCTTCAGTTAGATGGCACTGACATTGTCAACCAGAACATTTCTCAGTTGCAGAGTAAGATGAGACTCTCCAAAACACTATGGACTTTTTTTTTCTTAGATCAAAGACAGACCGAAATCTTGCAGGACCGTTACGGCAATATGTCAACTGCTTTAAACTGAGGCTTCTGTCACTAGAATCACAGAAGAGAGCAACTGTCTTCCTGATTTATATTCAGCCTGTACTGAAGTATTCCACTCAGACCAGAGAGGAATGTTCCCACAGACTTAGCTAAGACATCATCCGCAGCTCATTTGCTGACAAAATTGTGTTTTGTACTTTCAGACAGAATCATTGATAAATCAGCTGTGAGCGACAAACAGCAGGAGGACTCAGCAGCAGCCAGAGGCAGGAGACAGACACCTTCTGACTTCAGCAACATCTACAGCAAAGGTGGGAGCGCAGCTGGTCCAGGCTCAGGCCAGGTGTGGTCCTCCTGACGGTCTGAGGGGCAGTCAGGACTGGAGGCTCCTGTCACTGATGGGCAGCGTGTTAGTCTTTGGCTGTGTGAGGAGTGTGCACAGTTCATCTTAACCACAACAATCAAGTTGCAAATTCATCATATTAAACATGTTACGGGGTTCTGGACACCCCTGTCTTCTAGCAATTCTATTTTTGTGGGCCAAACCAGAGGATGACTGTAAACCAGACTACATGCACCTTCAGCGGGTTTTAAAATGCTAGCTTTGGGTTGGTACTTGTAAATAAGTTATGTGTCACAAAACAGAAGCCGGAACAGAAACTGTTATTAACAGTACTTTAATACTTGAAAAACCTGTGTCCTGAAAATAAACACTTTCATTAATACTTAAACAGGCCACATGCCATTCACATTGAGAGCTCCTTCTGTTTTAGAAAAGTACTTCAAAAAGTACTTAAATAATGAATAAGGCTTTGGATGTTTTAAGGTAATATTTTCCCTGCTGATAATCTTACTGATACAAATATCTTTTGACTTTGCTGTATAGAGTTTAGAGATTTCAAAGTTGACTGCAATGATATTGTGATTTGGCAATAAGCCCGCTGTTAAAAGTCATGTCGTTTTATGAAGGCACTTATAACGGCTCAGCAATTCACAAATAGGATGTTTAATGGTTTATTTGAGCTCAGAGAACAAAATGAGCTAACCACAGACATTTAGGTCATAATCTCATAGCGGTGGAGAAGTGATTCAAGAGCAATAACCATGAAAGCTTGTTTAGTGAGAGGACACTGGCAGGACAGTGCATACATACTGGCCTCTCTGATCACAGAAGGAAACGTTGGCATAAAGTCTTATTTAGCTCTGGTCATTCTCTACGCATTAACCGCTTTATTGCTTTTTCTGTTGACATCTGTTAATTATACAGAACATGACAACAACAGAACCATAGAGAAAAGAGCCATAAACAAATATATACATGACAAAAAAGGGCATAATACAAATAAATAAAATTATATTTGACAAATTGGGACAGATAATGACGGACAAAATCAAAAGCTAAGCAATAAATGGCTAGCTTTGTGTTGGCACCCTGGATAACTATAGTGCAAGTAGTTTGGTTAAGGTTAGGAAAGATTGTGTTTTTGGCAAAATGTTAATACAGTAAACACATCATGTCTTGTGCTTCAAATTGCTTCTGACTTTTTCAGTATTTAAGCGAGACCACCACCGTAACCAAACATAACCATTAACATTTTAAATAATGCTTTAGTTTCAATCAGCGGATACAATAAGAAACATAACGAAATACATTGTCAGTTTAACATTTTACAGATGAGTTCAGTATAAACATTTTGTGACTTGCCAGATACATTTGTTAACAATGTTTCATTATGTTGATAAAAAATGTAAACTGGGCGGCACTGCATTGCTGACAAAACATATTTGCTTTAGAAAATATTATATGATAATTATTTGATAGGAAACAGGGCGGCAGCACCACAGTGAACCTCCTGAAAACCAAATAGTAAAATGATACTTTTCTTTTGTCTGTTAGCAGCGTGTGTAAATAATCTGGCTTTTTCCTGCTAGCTTAGTTCAGCTTCTGAGAGCTAAATATGTTCGTGCAAAGTCATGCCATTTCTCCCAGGTCAGGCAACTGTCTGTGAATATATATATACAGTATATATATATATATACACTGTATATCTGTTTGTGCGTGTACACAGACCTGGTCCCAGCTTCACATGGTGAGGAGATGACCAGGGGGTTTCTACAAGAGCTGGTCAACATCTTATTGGGTTATATCTGCAAGTCAAGTCAGAGGAGCTCCAAGGTACCCACCTGTTTCTATCAACACTATAAAGAATATAGTGTCGAAATCCTGTACAGTATCTCAACACTCCGCTCAATGACATTCAAACCTTCCCTGTCCATCTGCTGGTCAGGAAATAATAATAATAAAACATACAAGTAAAGGAACATTTCATTATGAGACAGTTATTTAGGTTCAGTTTTTGAAACCGTCCACTGAGAGAGAGAGAGAGAGAGAGAGAGAGAACAGACTTGGATGGAAGTTAGCGTCTTACAGTGCATCTCCTGTGGAGAGGACAGTCAGAGAAAGCTGATAATACCTCATGAGATAAACTCAGCGTGTACGTTAAAGCCTAAACAGATTTGTTGTTATGAATAAATGTAAATGTAAGTAATTTAGTTATGTTTGTACGCAGACATTATATGGATTGCATTATAAGTATTGTTTATTTTGTTACAGTTTTTAATTGAATGGTATAGCAGTGTGGATATAGAGCCACAGGAAAGGCGTGTGCTGTTAGACCACACTTGTAATACAGGTGTGTGCCTCCTGTAGTGTGGAGCAAGCAGTGTCAGGGATTCTGTCACGGTGTGTAGCCAGGAACGGCAGGGGAAGGACCCAAATGCAGACAGTACTGGAGGTACAAAAGCAGTTTCAAAAGTTTATTTCCAAAGCTTATTTGCAGAATCAGGCAGGCAAACCAGAAGATATGTCCAGACAAGGGAAATCACAAGAAGTAAGTCCAACACAGGACACAAGAGCCACTACACCAGAAAAGGAACAAAGGACAGGGACCGGTATAAATGAGAGACAAGACTAACGAGGTAACCAGGGGCAGGTGAGCAATGGAGAACAGGTGAAGACAATCAAGGGTAATGACACAAGGGCAGGAACACACAGGAAACAAGAGACAAGACTTCAAAATACAACAGGAAACCACACAAAGACTATACTTCAAAAAAACAACACAGACCACGGATCCTGACGAGCAGGAGAGCAGCAGTGAAAATGTTCTCATTTTAAAACACATGAATGAAAAACACAGCTTTCCCCACCGCCCCCATGATAAATGTGTCCACTCCACAATGTGTGCACAGATGTGGATATTGTGTGTAGTGAAAGATTCTGAAAATATTTGGAGGAGATTTTATTGGGAAAATGAACATGCGTATTGAATGTTTATGTATATGTACATTATTAAATATGAGACATGGAAATGGCCTAATAGAAAAAATACTGCTTCCTGTGTTTTAGGTCCTGGACTTCCACCATCCTCACCAGCTGAAGGAGGGACTGGACGGCTTCAGTCTGGACCTGCCGGACCAACCAGAAACTCTGGAGCAGATACTAGTGGACTGTAGAGACACACTCAAGTATGGTGTCAGTACAGGTGTGTGTGTGTGTGTGTGCGTGTGTGTGTGTGTGTGTGTGTGTAAGAATACAGACATAAAAAGGTCCAAAATAGTGATGCTAACATAATAAACAAGAGCAACAAAAATAGTGCTTTGTCTGTGGAACACAGCTGCAGCCATCGACACAGAGGGATCAGAGAATCAGCTGGTTCTATAACGTGAAATTAATGTAACTGTATACAATATCATTTATTTAAAAAATAATACATTTAAAATGATCTTCTTACTTGCTGCAGCTAAATCTGCCCAGTAACCAAGTTTTATTATTCACAGTCTTATAATGATTGCTCTACGAACCACAGTACAACACACATACTGTAGCCCTTGCCACAGCTACGGCTCTATCTCTCTGAACTAACTGTTTGCTTGACCTTGACCTCTGACCTCTGAGCTTTGTTTTTCCAGGCCATCCCCGGTTCTTCAACCAGCTGTCTTCAGGTCTGGATGTGATTGGTGTAGCTGGCGAGTGGTTGACCTCTACAGCCAACACTAACATGTAAGAAGTACAGTTTTGAGATACTTGTCCTTTAAGTTACTTCTACTCCACCACATCAGAGGGAAATATTGCACTCTTTACTCCACTATATTTATGCAGTATATAACTATAGTTACTGGTTACTTTTCAGTAACTAATAATTGTGGCTCCTTTCAAAAAAGGAGAGTAATCCTCGATTGTTGAATGTTTGAACGAAGTGCTTTTTCTAATACAACTTAATTTCTTTCTTTCATTTCACCTCTGCAGTTCAAAAAGCCAAATATGAGATGTTTGCAAGAAGCCAGATGTGAAGTCTTTACAATATAATACAATACAATACATGTATTTACCAGGTTTACATATGAAGTGTCTCCTGTGTTCATCCTCATGGAGACTGTTCTGCTGAGGAAGATGCAAAGCATTGTGGGATGGTCTGACGATGAGGGAGATGGCATCTTCTGTCCAGGTAATACATGCGAGGAAGAAATGTGTGGATGGATGAACTGTTATTTTGATAAAAGCAGTAACACTGAACATCTGCAGATACAAACGGTGAGTTATTATGTAACCTTTATCTTTGCCTCAAACAGCCAGAGAAAGTTCCAACAGTGCCAGTAGTTCCACTATCTACATGGCCCATCAGAGTGTGAAGTCAGCTGTCCAAAATTAGTTAGTAGAGCTGTGGAGGCATTTCATTGAAGTTCATTGACTGCCTTGTTATTGCTAATAATCTGTGCAGTATCAACATGCAGTTTATACTTTATTAGGAGTATTAGGCTATAGTATGGAACCGAGACACAACAGCAAACAAATCAACATATATAGAGTGTGGCTGCTACTCATCCATAACCATCATAAGCACTCTGTTTTCTGAAGGAGGCACAATATCCAACCTGTACAGCATCCTGGTGGCCAGATATCACTTCCACCCAGAGGTGAAGACCAGAGGGATGGGAGCTCTGCCTCAGCTGGCCCTCTTCACCTCAGAACACGTAATCACACCTCACACACTAACTATTACACTCTGTGGAACTTAAGGAGTATGCAGATTGCAGACTTAATTGGACCTGTAGGTATCAGTTCTGTTACAGTTAGATGACATTTTCGTGCTGTTTCCACACAAAAGAAAATATAGCAATAAAAATGTTGCTGTAACGATTTCATGAATATAAAGTTACACGCTTGACTCTCTTCTTCTTCTATGAAATGTCAACTTCCAAACCGATGCATAACTCCACTCACTTCCCTCATATCTTAAAGATTCTTTGAGAAAATGAAGCTTTTGTCATGTAACTCCCGGTGATTTTCTATGGACAATGGTGTGTCCAGCTCATACTCCAACATTCCTCATGTGGACGGCCTCAGGACGATTGAATTCTTCTTGAATAGCCGCCTTCTATTGATTTTCTGTTGAGTTTAAGCAATGAAATGTTATATTATATATTATAAAAATTTGCTACACTTGAGCAAAGCAAGACACATCTGAGATACCCACGAGTCCTTTAACGTTCATTCAAAGCATTTATATGAATGGTTTCAGGAAAGATCTCACTGAGTTAGGCCTTCAGTGAGCTCATAGCACCAAGTTATTTTTTCCAAATAAAAGGCCTTCATTCCAGGGTGTCACTGCTGTAAACACATACAGCTCAATCTCTGGAGATATTAAAAATATGGTCAGAAAACATTGGCATATTGTCTGCAGTGATCCCCGCATGGGTCATGCATGTTGTGTGAGATTTCCCATTCTAATAGATTATTTGGTTTAATCTGATCTGCCTCTAAAGAATTCCAAATGGCAGTTTTCTGTGTCATAACTGTATTTATTGCTCATCTACGATCAAAGGGAACACATTAGCACATCTTCACACAGGTGACACCTTACTGATAAAAAACTGTATCACATGCCATTCCTCATATGTTGTTTGTATTCTAAGATGTCCAGGCAATTTCATAAATGTTGGTAAAACCAAAAGGGCACCAAAGCAAACATTTGTGAAAATAAATGTGCTATTTGCAACCCGGACATCTCCAGTCGCTCAGCTATTTAATGAGCATCAACATGTGAGCCACCTCAGATTGATGGGGATAGAGGTGGAGGGAACTGAGGCAGGCTGTTGCTCAGAGAGAAGCTTTCTGGATTGATTTTTTTGCATAGTCTTACACCTAATGGTTTAAATGAGTATTTCTTTTTATTCAAATATTTTTTGTAAAGATTCACTTTGTATTGACTGTTTATTTCCTCATGACGGTATTGTAAATTCATGAATTCATCCAAAGCACTTTTAGGACTTTTGGCTTATAAATCAAGCACAAAAGTTCATCCTTGAGTTTGGAAATAGTAATGGGATAGGTAATAGTAATTCAGTTTCACTTGACATGGGTTCCTTCTTCTTATAACCAAACAATGCATCACTTCTTTCAGCTGAATGAAACATGTACCTGTAGTGCCATTGAAGTGAGACAAAAGAAGATGAATAGCTGTCTTTTCACCCATTCAGAGTCACTATTCAGTAAAGAAATCTGCAGCTGTGCTGGGGATGGGCAGTGAGAATGTGGTCATGGTGAAATGTGATGAAAGGTGGGTAAGTCTGACGCTCACTATGTGTTGGTTAATAGTCAATGTGATGCATGACAAAAGAAATGTTTGCTCACCTGTCGCATCTCTATATGTGTGTGTGCGTGTGTACCAACTGGAGTTTTAGACCTTGGGAGTGAGGACATTTTGGAAAGTGAGGACATTTCGGCCTGTCCTCACTTTGGACAGACCTTCAGAGGGCTGTTTGAGGGTTTAAACATGGTTTTAAGGCTAGGTTCAGGTTAAAGTTAGGTTTAGGTTAGGGTTAGGGTTAGGTTTGGGTTAGGGTTAGGCATTTTATTGTGATGGTTAAGGTAAGGGGCTATGGAATGCATTATGTCAATAAAGGGCCTCACAAGTATAGGGTTGTGTGTGTGTGTGTTTTTGCGGAAATTCTTCCATGCGTGTGGGCTAGTAAACATACTGTATATTACATGTTTACTTGTTAGTAAATTCTTTGCACTATTTTGTTGTTTAAACATAGATATTTAGAGAATTCTTCCTATCTATTGTGCATACAGCCTGTTGACTGAAGTCTTTTAGAGTGCCTTATATACAGTATAAGTGTCAGTTACTGTTTACTGAACCTTTGTCTACTTTTTGTCTTATAAGAGGGAAAATGATTCCTGCTGAACTTGAGTCTTCCATTGTTGCAGCTCAAGAAAAGGTATGAACGAAAGGCAAAAAAAGAATTCCAGTATGTACAGTTTTTATGAGAAAATACTAAATGTGTTCAAAATGCCCCCATCTCACCGTACTTAGACACACTTCAAATTTCTGGTTCGTCACCAAAATCTTTTTGCTAAATTCCATTGAAATATGTTGTCTCTCTGTATGATACAGTCACAGTTGATCGTGTGCAGACAGCAGGAACATACAGTACCACACATACATGTGATAAGGCTAACCTCAGTTCTCTCTCTCCAGGGTTTGGTTCCATTCTATGTGAATGCAACAGCAGGCACCACGGTGTACGGAGCCTTCGATCCTCTCAATGCCATTGCAGACATTTGCCATAGACACACACTGTGGATGCATGTTGATGTAAGGTGCCCCATGCCTCTCTCTCTCTCTCTCTCTCTCTCTCTCTCTCTCTCTCTCTCTCTCTCACACACACACACACACACACACACACACACACACACACACACACACACACACACACCAGTCCCTTATAATTAATTAAACGAGTCTCTGTAATATGTGAGGGAGGGCAATACACTGAGGCCAAACTAATGTATACAAATTTGACTTTTAAAAGCGTTCAAAAACAGAAGAAAAATGACAAATGTATATTAAGAGAGAAAAAAGTGTCTAATATGTAAAGTTAAAATTTCATCAGTTGAGGTATTTATACTTCAAAAGGTACAAATGGGCTAGGGTACAAAATCTGACTTGCACAATAAGCTTTTGTACTCTCAAAGTACAGTTCTTCTCTACCTCTGTCTGAGAGCATATGCTGCTGCTTTGGCTAATAATAATAAGAATAATGATAATCATAATAATAATAACTTTATTAAGGACACAAAGAAAAGGTATATAAAGGCTAAAGGCTATACTATTTTCTATGGTAATGGCGGTAATAATAATAATAATAATAATAGTTTATTCATGTACAGTTTTTACATCATCCTCAACCACATTAGTAACCATAAAGTTACTCATCATTTTCATGCACTGGTTTAATTTGCAATTTATTGTGCTCTTGACAGTATACAGTAAATGCAAATCTGAAATCTGGAATTTAAGCACAGGTTGTCCTGCGTTGTGAACTTCTTATGTTTGGAGTTGTAAAAATGACAAAAGGATAGCCACTAAAGCATTCTCAGTAGTTCAGCTTTTATAAAGTGAGACCTTTACAACATCCAATGTCCATCCATTTCCTTAACATGTCAACATCCACAAATCAGACTCCTATTTCAAACAAAACTTTTGTTGGTGACAATCAGGTTGTGCAGTCACACAAATGCACACATATATTGCATCACAATTAATATTTGTAGCAGATACATTATGCACTATGTAGACATACTGTCTATACATGTATACATGTCCTGGATCCACAGGGTCTATTGCAGTGTGGGCAGTTGTGTGTTGCAGATGTGGTTTTTGTAGGTGGAGGACCAGTTTTGGTGGTGGGTCTCTCCTTTCTGCATTGCCTTTTCACTTCCAAGTTATGGTGGAGGTCCTTTTCCTTCTCCAAAGGTTCCTGTCACAGGCTGTCTCTTCCCAGTTGTTGAGTTGAAGTGGCATTTACTCAGGTGGGATATGAAGTTATGAGCTTTTTTTGTCCCCCTTGGGTGAGTTTCCCCTCCCTAAGTGGCATACGGATTATATGGCCTGTCCATCGCAGTTGGTGTTGGGTGATTTGTAGAGATACTTGGTGGGTTGGCTTCCTCCAGGATGCTGATGTTTGTTCGCCTATCTTTCCAGTTAGTCTTGAGGATCTTCTGTAGGCATCGCTGGTGATGTTGTTCCAGGGCTTTGATCTGTCTGCTGTAGGTAGTCCAGCTTTCACCACCATAGATGAGTGAGGACTGAACTACTGCTTGATAGACAAGCAGTTTGGTCTTAGTCTGGATGTCCAATCCTCAAAAACTCTATGCCTCAGTCTTGCGAAAGCCCCACTGGTGCATTTTATTCTGTGTTACATCTCAATATCAATGTCTTCCCTGGTGGACAAGAGACTGCCGAGAAATGGGAAATTATCCACATTCTTGAGAGTAATGTCATCAATGTGAATTGTGGGGGCTTGGGATGTTCCTTCAGGTGCAGGTTGGTGGAGGATTTGGGTCTTCATAATGTTGATATTGAGTCCCAAGAGCTGGTATGCCCCGGCAAAGGCATCCAGGTTGTCCTGAAGGTCTGCCTCTGAGTGGGCAAACAGTGCATTATCATCTGCATATGGATGAAGATCCCTTACGGTAGTGAAAGCACTTTGCTTTTAGCCTTAAACTGCTTATGGTTCAAGAGTCTACCGTCAGTCCAATCGATGACTTGGACACCCTCAGGAAGGTTGTTGCTAGTGAGGTGGAGGATAGTTGGAATGTAAATGGCAAACAGAGTGGGTGCTATGATGTAGCCCTGCTTCACCCCGGTGTCTACTCTGAAAGGAGCAGTTTCAAAGCCACCATTGCTGACAACTGTAGCTGTCATATCTTCGTGCAGGAGCAAAGAATCTTGATGTATTGTCTGGGCATCCTATCTTGGAGAGGACACACCAGAGGGCGGCCCGGTTCACGGACTCAAAGAGCTTTGTCAGGTCAATGAAAGCCATATGCAGAGGCAGATGTTGCTCCCGGGATTTCTCTTGCAGCTGACGAGCTGTGAATATCACGTTCATTGTCCCCCTGGCTTGGGGAAAGCCACACTGAGACTGGGGGAGGATCTCCTCTGGCAGAGGTATTAGTCGGCTAGTCAATACGCGGGTCAGTATTTTACCTGTAGTGGATAGAAGCGAAATTACTCTGTAGTTGCCACAGTCTGCCTTATCTCCCTTCTTAAAGACTGTGACAATTAAGGCATCCCTGATGTCGGCAGGAATTTCTTCCTTGTCCCAGATTTTATGAAGCAGGATATGGATGTGGAGTTCTGAGCTGCCTTCTTTGAGGACTTTTGTGGGGTCCCATTGGCTCCAGAGGCCTCTATCAGGTCACCCATGTGCTCCATGATGGGCTGCTGTGGAATTTGGTTGATGGCTTCCATCTCAACAGTGGTGTTTCGGTTCAGTAGGTCCTGAAAGTGTACTCTCCATCTAGAGCTGATGGCCAGTTCATCCTTCAGGAGAGATTGTCCATCTTTGGAGCGAAGGGGATTGAGGCCTTGGCAGCTGGGTCCATACACAGCCTTGGTAACACTAAAGAGACCTCAGGTGTCACCAGTGTTAGCAAGCGGCTGGATTTCCAGGGCCTTCTTCGTCCACCAGTTGTTTCTCACCCTATGTTGTACAACTGCCTTTGCCTTAGTGAGCTTGTCTTTTGGCCTTGCAGTTGATGTCATTCTGCCATGTGCAGAAGACCTTCCTTTTGGCGTCGATCAGATGTTGAATCTCTGTGTCATTTTGATCAAACCAATCCTGATGTTTCCTGGTCTTGAAGCCGATGATATTCCTGCTGGTCTCAAGAATTGTGGTCTTCAGGTCCTTCCAGTGTCCCTCGACGTCCTCTGGGTACAGTTCTGGGAGTTGCTCTTGTAGGGAATTCCTCAGGTGTTGTGCCATGTTGATGTCACTCAGGCTTTCGGTGTTGAATTTTGGATGGCTCAGTTTCTTTTGAGTTCTTCTCTTGTGCATTAGTCGGATTGTCATTATTGAGTGGATCAGGCGGTGGTCAGCCCAGCAGTCATCAGCACAGGTCATGGCCCTGGTGATTTTTTACATCTTTGAAATCCTTAGCCCTGCTCAGTGATGCCCACAGGGGATTCGGTGATAAGAGTGTTTTTGATGGTGAATCCTACACAGTAAATTTTGGGTTTGTCCGCTGCTTTGCATTTCCAAAAGAAGGTATATCCACCTTTCTCCTCTTTTAGTGTTCCCTCCTCTGCTAGGCGGGCTTCTGATAGGTCAGCAAGGTTGATTTTAAACCTTCTCAGCTCCCTTACGATGATTGCAGTTCTGCATTTAGGTCGATGGCACTGTTCAAAAGTGCTTGCACATTCCATGCTCCAAAGTTCATAGTTTTTTGTTTTCGACCGCTATGAGGTAAACCCACTGTCTGCGGTATTCCAGTCAGGTATTGATGAGGCTACTTTTAGGGTGCCTTTTCTATCCAGAAGCAGTAGCTCCAGATGGCACCGCTCTTGGGTTCTCTGAGTAACGCAAGCCTCTCCACCACGACATGGTGGCGATCCATGTATCCATCACATGGATCATGTTACCAGTGTCTCACACACACACATACACACACATGCATGCATATGCTGATACAGCCCGAATGTGTAGGACTTAAATGAATCTGTATGTTTTGTGAGCACTTTGACTCTGTCCCTTCAGGCAGCGTGGGGGGGAGGCCTGCTGATGTCAGACAGACACAGGGTGAAACTACAGGGCATTGAACGGTAACGGCATCAACAACACACAACCCGACCACTTCACACAGAATGTCTTTGTTTCCTCAGGGACACCACCAGAAAGACTCTGTGAGCCTACAGCTCACTGTGAATTCAGCTTGGTTAACAAAGCAAATCATGTTGCCATCTGACACTGAATTGTTTGGTAGAACTGAATGGAAATTCCCCTGATGAATAACATATGCACCACATGACCTGATTTCCTTTCTATAAGACCTTGCATGGCTATTTTCCACAACACCAGTCTTATTGCAGCTCATAACTTATGTGTAGCGTTACTGTGTGTATTATTTTGCATAGGCTACTTCTGGGTGGATGTGGTGTGTCATCTTTTATTATATGAGAGACAAACAAAAAGCACCCTTGTTTAAGGCCCTGGTTAGATGCTGTTTTTGCATGGTTAGCACGCAGCAGGATCTAAGTGTGCCACTGTCATCAGTCAGTGTGGAATTGTTAAATTTGAAATGATTGTTTTCCAGAGCCTGGTCTGTAACATGGAATCCTCACAAGATGATGGGCGTCCCTTTGCAGTGCTCTGTCATACTGATCAAGAAGAGAGTAAGAAATCATCCCCTACTCTTCAGTTTAAATGTACATTACACAATACATGACTACCTTTGGAGGCTATTCACTGAATGTTTTTAGCCAGCATGTCAGCTAGCTTCAGGGATGGTCTGTTTCTCGGTCGGCCCACCACTTCAAACAAATATTAGATGGATTGGCATCAACCTTTGTACAGACATTCATGGTGCCCAGAGGATGAATCTTATCAACCTTGGTGACCCTCTGGCGTTTCCTTTAGTGCCACCATGTGGTTGACATTTGTTCACAGTAAAATGTTTTAACAACTGTTGGATGGATTGCCACAATATTTGGTAAATTCATAGTCTTAGTGAACTTTGGTGATTCCCTGACTTTTTATCTAAAATTGCAATCTATCCAAACAGCCAGTGTGGGTGTTCTCTAAAATTTCGTATCTTGAGCAAATACAAGTCAACATGTGCTGTCTTGTGCTTAACTTTTCTCAATATTTATCCAACCCCAACATCTTTCCCTTGCAAGTCCTGAATTACGTCCTCAGGAAGCTGTTAAGCTTTGTCTATGCTCACATGAGACACCATCGCACAGGCCTCCGCAGATGGCGCGTGAGCTACAAGCGCACAGAGGTTTTAAAGCTCAACACACTATCCGAAATGTCAGGGGGTGAAAAACGCCATAGACCAAACATGGCTGCATGTTCCGCTATACAGCAGTGCTGAGGAAGAATTGTAATTGGAAACTCATATCTATTCATGGCCATACTTTATCGCAGTTATACAATCCCTGTAACTGTAGATTTTTAAGATCTCCTCCTGTTTTTGAAGCATTTAAAAACAAATTGGCTGGCTTTTTAAAATCCTTGACACATATTATTAGTAAAAATTCAATCATTACTTTACTTCTTAATTTATGTTGTTTACTTTTATCAGTAGCTATTTGTGGCAGTCATGTTCTCAGTTGCATTGTAATGAACTAATGTTGTGTTCTACAGATAACTGTTACAGATAACTTTTGAGAGAAAAAAAACCTTCCAACTCGTCCATCTTGAAATGAAGAGCCCCGCGCGCACAGTGGGCACCTCAAACATTGGGAGGTGCATGACCATGCACTGTGACGCAAGAGGTGTGATGATGTCACTTTTGGCACGCGTACCCTCGTGTCGGGGACATTGTGTCGAGCATAAACAAAGCTTTACAGCAAGGTGCGGACAGTCCTCAATTATGTCCTAAGGAGCACATTGACTATACACGCTCCAGCCATGTACTAGGTTTCAACCTAGTTTTGTCAAATTTAACCAAATGCTATGAGTTGCAACATTAATGCGTTAATCATGCTTTAGATGGCAAAAGATGAATGCTGATAAAAACATAATCCTGGTGCCTTTGCATTACATTGCAAGAATACTGTTTATCACAAAGAATATGAAGTTTTCCCAATTTTTAAAGCCTTGAAAAAACTTCAAATGCTGTCTTATATGTTTTGGTTCAGTCTGTATTTTCTATGACACTGCATCCTGACCCTGTCTGTCTATGAGGAAGCTATAAGATAACAAAGAACAATTCTTTTTTTTAAATTGTCACATGGTCTTGAGTGAGTCCACTGAGACCTCAGACTGCTTTGTTAACAGCCTATACCCAGCTAAAAAGCAGTTATTTGGACATCTAAGCAAATGTAGACATTAAAGTTTTTACCTAAATAATTTGACTCTGCAAATCCACTTCTGGGTTCAGCCAGTTGGTCATGCTGGAAACTTAATGTGTCAATCTCAAAGATCTAAATGAGCTGAAATTGTTAGCAGCAGCAGGTCAGGCAGCAAAAGAGTCTCCCTCCATTATTGTTCTTTTTATCCGGCACTCCATGTATCTCCTAAGGTTGTCTCTAAAGGCTGTCCATGTATAATCTCCAGTTGTATCTTGTATGAATGTTCCATGTCTGTCTCTTCTGCAGGGTCTCTTACAGGAGTGTAATGAGTTGGGGGCTGAGTATCTTTTCCAGGCGGACAAACCCTACGATGTGAGCTATGATACTGGGGATAAGAGCATCCAGTGTGGCCGACATGTAGATGCCTTTAAACTTTGGCTCATGTGGAAGGCAAAGGTATTCATGTACAGCATCAGTGTAACCCCAGTGTGATAAAGTTAATAATGATATAGTTAGTATATAATCTCTTCACTCTTCCATCTCATTCTGACACAGCACCTGCTGTGCTTTAATCTAATCTTTGAGGGACCCTTCTGTTAAAGTTGGAGACTTCCCTTTCCAGCATTCATTTTCTTTCTCTAAATACCTTCAGACCAACTCATTTACATTGGATAACATGACTCTGTGTACTAATGCAAGATCAAAACTGGTGCACAAGTGCATCAGGATATAACTTATTTTGGATTTTGAAGCCTATTTGGAATTACCCCCATCCTAGTCCAGCTCTGCTAAAAGTTGTGGATCCTGGATATTTCTAAGTATACATGATCTTCTCCTGGATATGATAAATCACTGGGACTGGCCTACAAACAGCACAAGCCTTCTGCTGTGTCACTACTGAACTACAGTGACTGGAAACCTGAGATTAGCGGAAGCTAGTTAGCAGCAAAATGCCTCCCTTCTCCACGGACGACTTTCACAAACTTCTTCAGAAATTTGTAGGGCTTGAAACGAAGATACACAGATTAGAAGTGAATGGTACCACTTTGCCATGGACTCAAAACAGTGGACAAGAGAATTGTAACACATGGCTAACTTAACACCAACAAGCCTAAAAAGGCTGTGGGGAAAGCCAACGACTGGGCCTCAAACTCTAATTGTGGGTATTGCTGTTGTAAATGTAAAAGGCATGAGCATTAAGAACACCAAAATATAAGGATGTGGTCTGTGACATGACATATTCTAACTGCTCACCCAACTGTGATAAACATGCACACATGGACCAATGACATTGTACAACAGCCGTCAGAGGTTATTAAACAAGACCAAAGATTCACAACGAGACAAAACCATTTTAGAACATCGCAGGGAAAAGTTGCAGCGGTATGAACTGGCTCGTCTCAGCTCGACTCGAGCCGGCTGATGGCACCGCCTGCGACTCAGCTCATCAATTCGCCAGTGGTAGGTTTTAGAATGTAAACTGCTTTTAGCTGCGATGCTGCTCACAGATGGAACCAATTTCCTTTTGATCTCATATGCGCCCCAACTTTAGCCACTTAAATGAAAAACTCTGTTCTGTTGTGCCTTTGCTTGATTGGTTTCTCTAATGCACTTTTATTTCCTTTGTTGCATTGGCAATTTATAATGTATTTCTGCACTGCAACTGCATTTTATTTCCTTTTGGTCTCTTAACTGATTTTATTGCTTATGAATGTCATTCTAATGCTTTTCTTTGCACTTTGAAAAGCACTTTAAACGGCCTCTGTGTTTGAAATGTGCTATGTTAATAAAGCTGCCTTGCCTTGGTTTGCAAAAAGCTCCAAGATTGGTCCATAAATTACCAAAATATTAAACTATAAAAGAACTTCAACTATTATAATAACACCATAATATATTCTACTTATATCAACGTATTTGAATCTACCAGAGCATGTTCATACACAGATATGTTGAATTGGAGCCAGAATTCCACACTGTATCACAGATAAGACTTTAATGTCAGTCTTATATATTGCTTGTAGCAATGTTACCACTTGGGGTTCTTCTGACAGGTGAAACACAGTTTCACACACAGTTGACTTAACTGGACACATATTTATTTACACTATTACAACCGTATTCACACTCTGCTGACCTCCCGGATCCCCTGCCCAGCATCTGTGGGTCAGCCAGCTGCTCTTTTCTCTTCCTTTATCCACATCTTGGTTCGGGTTCTTTTTCTCCTTTTTCCAGAGGGCACTGGCTCTGTATTCGTCTCTTGGATGTGTCAGTCTTCCCACACCAGTCCCCTGCTCCTACTAAATACAGAGTCCTTGATTACAAATCGCTCACCACCTGTGCCATCCAGATTGCTGGCGCTGACTCTGAGCCACTCCCCCACTCTCTCCTCTGCAGCTGAGCTCAATCAACCACACTCCGCCACCACAATGCTATATATTTTTATGGGTGACTCTGTACTTGTTAACAAAAAACTGAAGCTCTGGCACAAAAAAATGCATGAATTGTATTCAAGGCAAGGCAACTTAATTTATATAAAACACTTCATAAAGAGGGTAAATTCAAAGTAGTGAATTCACTGACAAAGCAGAGAGAAATGGTGTCACCTTGTGTAATGGTTACAATGCAGATCAGGTCTGATTAGGTCTGGTAATACGAGTTATATATTGCTGCTAAACCAGTCCACACATGCCAAATGAATTTCTATTCGTGGAATGTTTGAATCTGATCCAAATCATTATCCTAGTGATTATTTCGCAGATAAACGTAGTAGCCCCCTGTCTTGTATGCCTGTTTAACTCTCTGTGTCACTCACTCTCTCAGGGCTCAGAGGGGTTTGGATACCAGGTCAACAAATGCTTGGAGAATGCCGAGTATCTGTATGATCAACTACAGAGGAGGACAGATTTTGAACTGGTCTTCAAAAACAAAGTAAGTCTGGGGCACAGGGGAAAAAAGATATTTATCTTTTTGGTCACGCTGTGTGCCATGTTGAAATGATTGTTTTATCTTAGAATAAGTCTCCATCTTGACACAGTTTTTCAGTAATTTGGTGGGGCAATTGAGCTTCAGACTAAACAATTGAATAAAGATAGGCTACAGTACATTGAAGTGGCAGTGGCTGTTAAAGGGTTAAAAGACATCTAATTTAAAAACAGGATGATGTCTAGGTTGTTAAACCTGCAGTGGTGCATGAAACATCCTGCACAGAATATTACCAGGCACTATACTTGTATATTTTTGGTCCTAGTTTTTAGTTTTAATTCAGTTTCCACTTAAGATTTGAGTGATTTGTTTTTATTAATTTATTTTCTTATGTACCTCTTTGCGTTTCCTTATCTAAAACACTAATCACTTCCTACTGGGCATATTTGACCTCCGCCTCTCACACAGCCAGAGCACAGTAACGTGTGTTTCTGGTACATCCCTCCCAGTCTGAGAGGCCTTCCACCTGGACCTGACAGAGACACAAGACTCCATCAGGTCAGTACAGAACATGATGGTGGTAATGGTCAGGCTCCACTGCTTCAGACTAACTTTATATTAAATATGAAAAATGGGTTTAAAGCGATTGACTGAATAAAGAAAAGAGGTTCATATTGTTGATGATCTTCACTCTTTCTCTGCAGGTGGCTCCTCGGATCAAAGGCAGGATGATGGAGAAGGGCTCTGTTCTGATTGGCTATCAGCCTTTGGGAGCCAAAGTCAATTTCTTCAGGTGTGTGTTCTCTAATCCGGCCACACAGCAAGAGGACATCGACTTTCTACTGGACGAGATCGCCTGGCTGGGCCATGACCTATGACCTCTCGTATTATTGTTTGGTCTCACCCCAGTTCAAATCATTTTCAAGGAAATGAGTACATCTGATTGAGACCATTGTTGTACTGTACCATTAGCCTACATTGTATCCAGCCTGGGTAGAGAGTTTAACGTTGTGGTACTTTTGACAATTCCTTCAACTCAATTCAGTTATATTTCTATAGCTCCAACTAACAAATTGTCTCGGGGCTCTGTCATGTACACAGCAGGTCTAGACCGTACTCTATATTATTTAGAGACCCCACAACAACAGTAGCCATCAGATATGCGGCTTAACATTGCAACTTTTGATAAGTTTACAGTATTGCGGTTTACAGCATAAGGGCACCTTTTCCATCATTAAACAGGTTTTTCAAAAGAGGCAATGTGGACTTATTCACAGTCTTGCAAATTATGTTTTCCCTCCAATCTACTGGGCCATCTGTGGTGTAAACTTATTTAAGGTTTTATCGTCACCTTAATCAGCTAATATAGCTACAAATGTTTAATTGTATGTGCAAGTGTCCCTTCAGACACTGTAGACCATATTATTAGATCACCTTGGGGATTGGTTTCTGGAAGGGTCTTCACTGCTCTCCCATCCCTTTCAAACAAACATTAGCAGCTGTCATTGTATAATGCTGCAGCTTCCAAAATTATACATTGTTCAAGTTCTTGTAGCAACAATATTCCAAAACTTGACCCAGAGGCCTGTTCCGGGAAGCACATTTACTGCCTTGAGTCAGCATCAGTCCATGCTGCACATGTGAGCAAGTTCTGACATTTTCCTAGAAAAGCCCCTAGGGTTTTGTCTTGCCACCTTCCTTTATAATTAATTATTCAACACTTACAACTCTGCTCGTTTTTCCAGAGCATATAACTTCTACTTGTAACTTCAGAGAGGGAACCTAGAAGCACCAACACTTGTGTGCATTAAGTGAAAGGATGAACTAACCCACAATTCCATGTTTAAAAATTGCAAGAAAAATGTTTTAATATTGATGACTTACAAAACATTTATTCAAATATAGATTACATTATAAATGTATTCATTTTAATATTAAATTGATTCTTTAAAACCAAGTGTTGTCTGTGCTCAGTACCGTGGACTCCTTCCATTTCCACCTGGAAGAAGCAACAAACTGTATTAAGGCAAAGAAAGCCTGTCAACTCAATACATTAGGAGGGTTAGTGAGTGAAAACAGTAGAAACCTTTGTACAATGTAATGAAATATGGTAGCACATTCCTAAATAAAAGCCACTGTAGGGTCTGAAAGTGTATGCCATCTGAAGATAACGTATTTGGATACGAGCATCAGTAGATTCAAATGATGTCAAATGAGCATGCAAATGTGTCGTGTAGTGAATGTTGGTTGCCTTTACAGGCAAAAAAGAGGTTAATATTTCATATCCATCCATTAGCAGGTTAGAGTTATGATCATTTGTTCTTTGTGGATGTTTGGTCCGCACCAAAACCTACAAAAGTGTTCCCATTAACCGAACTAAAAAGATATTTCACTCTGGTCTTCGCTTGGAATGAAAGGCAATTTTAAAAGGCAATCTGCACTGCATGACCGCCGTCACCCATCCTGACACAAGCAAGGATACAGCTGGGATCCTCACCTTTTGATTTCCCAAGTTTGCCACAATATCCGTTGGAGGCTTCCTGGTGGCTGCTCTGCTTTTCTGCAGACATATAGAGATGTTTTTTCAATCAGCTTCTTACTATGAGGGATGAGGTCTGACCAGTTTTGTCTTTTACATTAGAGATTTGTGTTTTTCTGTGCTCTTCTCACTGGTTTGAAGTGGGCAGGGTTCTGTATTTACTTGTGCGTATGAGTCAGAATTCAGCAACAATTTTACCAAAGTATCTTAAGCACTGTTGTCCCAAAGTAGGTGTTCAAAATAACATGCTTTATGAATTCAAATTTCCAAGCTCTTTGTTACATTCTGTTGGGATGGATTATTTAAAACATGCCATTTAAAATATTTTATCCTCATTTTCAATTTCTGTTTTATTCTCTTGATACGATTTACTTACGAGCTACATTCTAGGAATGAAAGGATTAAGTTGTGTGATTGGGCTCCAAATTATCAGTCCTGTACCCAAAATGTAGTGTAGACCACCTCTGAACACAAGCAGACACTGGAAAATAATTGAATGGATACACCGCCTCCCAAAAAAAGTGGGGGAATTTTCAAATTGTTGTCTTGCGGGTATTTGATCATACACCAAACTGAAATTTTGACCTGATGGTGTGCTGTATTGCCAACATCCATTCTAGATTACATGCATTACCTTGACCTCTGTTCCTCCATGGACCATGCCTCTTCTGGTTCTTCTGTGTGCGTCCATTCATGCAGAATTCTTCTGCCTTGCCATGGTTGGCCTTCTTCATATCTATGAGATAAGTAACAGTTAAAGCACTACACCATTTTTCCCCTCAAGAGGCAAAGGGCACAGCACATTCATCATTGTTCAAGTAAGAAGCAGATCACCTGAATATTTAAAAGGATGCTTTCTGCTTGGTCCCAAGCTGCTCTTCAACTCCTCACATAAACACTTCAGCTCCTGTAATTCAGTACACTGGATGCCACAGTCCACTAAATGGCCCTTTGACGGAGACACTTCAGCCATCTTCTGGTCAGCCATTGGCACGCAAAGTTGCTCGTTTCTCAGCTGACTGACTTCTTTGTTTCCACATGCTCCATCCTCCACTGCCATGTCCACTCCCTTTTGGAGAAACAGCTGGCCCATAGGCGAGATTTTCTTCCCTGCTTCAGAGTTCAAGAGGAGAGCTCTGTGCTGCTCAGGAAAGTAGGGACTTTTCTCTTGCTGCTCATTTACAATGAGAGATTCCTGGTTTGGGCTTTGAATAGCCTCCGGTTCAGAAGACCTATTTTCTTCCACATCCTCATCAGTTGGGTTACATAAAATTATTTTACTTGGCAGGCAAGTCGGGGAAGCTAAGGGATCCCTTTCTGAAGGAGCCATACTCTGGCCTTGCTTTGGTCCCCTCATTTCAGAGGCATCAATTTCACTCACCATTTCTGGTTTCTTTGAAGGACTTTGCTTCTCAGCTGGGGTACTGAACATGAGCCAGCTGTCTGACATTTGAACAGAGTCAGAAGAGGAAAACCTGCGAGTCTGCCTTCTTTCTTTACTAGCTTTGGCAGTTAGGTTGTTATTTTGGGTTTCAGCTTCCTCCGTCATCTCAACGATTACTTCAGGCTCAAACATGCTGTTCTGCAACAGCCACTCCTTAGTAGGGATAAAGGGGGCTAGAGACTCCACAGACCAAACAGACTCATTCATTTTTCTCTTCATCTGAAAGCTATTTAAAGACATTTGATAGGGAATGATCTCTGTAGTGTCTTCATGTGGATTTGTCTCATCGCCATTTCCTTGCTCATTGTTAGGGAGCTTAGGGGACTTGTTAAAGGAGTGCAGCGATTCATCTCTGTAGGGCAGGCAATGCCTTACGGAACCAACCAATCCCACAGGCTCATCTTCTCGTCTGGACTCTAAGAGCAGCTTGTGAAGAGCGAAAGGCAGTTTGAGGATCTTGAAAAGGGTTTCATTGTCCTTAGAATTTAAGATGGCCTCTGCATCATCATTAGCATCAGCCACCACTGGAACATTATTGGGCTCAGTTGGAACAGACTTTTCATGCTCTACTTGAGTTTCATAAGACGGCAGCTGATGGTCCTTCTGAGGCAGCACCTTGTCTGCCATTTTCAACATCGTTGCCTTCGGCGTGCCACCTCCACAACTCAGAATATCAGGAATAGAGACACGTCTCTTTTTGACAGTGTCATCCTCTTGTTGATAAGAGCTACATACAGGAACCATACCATCTGGAGAACTCATTGACCAAATATTACAGTGACTGTTTCTGCAAGGGGGAACATTCTCCTGACCAGCATTGTCTTCATGGCTCTTGTGTGTCTCTAGAGTTACTCCAATACACGATTCGACCGTCTTTGTTCCTGTTGGATGTGGGATGTTAAAGCTGTGTTTGACCGTGCTTGTGCAGGTCTTGTTAACCTGGAAGTCTTTTGCTTTACTGCTGGGTAATGTGTAGTTCTCAACCTCAGCAGAGTTTTGTTTTTGGGAGCTGGAACTGGAGCTCGAGGAGGATGGAGAGTTTGAGGCAGTTCCATGCCCAGAATCTGAGCCGACAAGTGGGCTTCCCTCGCCATAACCACCTGTGCCTCTTTGTGTGGGTTCAGTTTGGACCTCCGAGTTCACAGTTACTCTAATAGGGACAGTGTGAGGCAGGCGAATTCTATGGGGCTGGTTTGGGTTCTGGTAGGGTGCGCTGGGAACGTGGATCTGGGGGTGGAGTAAGCGTCTGTAGTCAACTGGTTGGAAGTGAGGGTGGGGCAGAATGTAGGCTGGAGTGTCCATGTAGGGGGGAGGTGGGAATGGGGGCATGACCATACCATAGCCTGAGAGGTAGAAAAAAAATTATTGGTCAAATGAACCGAGATGATGCTTGATACTTGCAATGCAATGAAGTCCAATAAGTACTACCTTACAGCATCATGTTACATATTTCAGGACTATTGCATTGGACAACAAAAGACTTGTACAGGTGTTCAGCTTTCACCTTTGTTATTGTAATAGAAAAGGGAAATCACTGGAATGTCTACAACCTGAATTAAAATCTCAATTTTAAAAAAGAAAACGACTCACCCATGCCTGGGAAGCCAGCAAAGGGGTTATAGGAGAAGGGCATGGGCCATTGGTAGTGGAGGAAATGGGGTGGAGGTGGAGCAGGGACGTAGAAGACAGGCCGGGCAGAGACATGGTGTTGAGGATGGGATGAAGGTCCTGGGTCCAGGCTGGTGCCGTGCAGTCCTGGATCCTGCTGTCCAGAGGCTGGTATACTGCTGTTAGGGTAAGTGTGTGGGTTCCCTCCATTTGGTCCTGGATGAGCTGGTGACGGTCTGTTAACAGCCGCTGCCATATTCAACCTACATGGAGGTGGAGGAAGGAGATTGTTGGACAGCTGTGCATCCACACTGCGGTGATAGGAGCAATTTAAATCTTAAAAACAATGGCTCACAAATTTATAGTACTTTCAGCAGCAGTTTAAAATCACATTTGTTGTTCTTGTGATCATTTCTGGTAGCAGGACAATGCAAATGTGGGATTGAGTCAAAATAAACTACAGTGTAAAGGAACAGAAAACATTCACTGCTGGCTTGGGTCTGCACGTGGGATGTGTTGACAAAATTTTGATTATTGCCTGATCTCTAATTTACACAAATTCTTCAAAAACATGGATTAATTCACTACTGTAGTAACATCAAGTATATTATAAGATACTCATTACTCAAGAAAAAAAGAACCAAAGTTGAGACAAGGAAATGACATTAGCAGCTAACCTGTGTTTAATCCTAGCAGAGGGTGAACTTGATTTTGTTGCACCCATTGTGAACAGTGGCCACAGCTACCACTCATGACAGCGTCTACACACCTATTCATAGCAGATCTGTTGTGGCAGGAAAACCACAGAAGGGACTAAAAATAATGGCTGCATTCAATTTACATGTCTTACTTCCAGGGTTCTGTTCTTGTGCATGTTGTCTCACTAGCAGACAACCCATCAGGTTTACTTGGACACTTCAGTAGAATAGAGCTTCATTCCTGTGCTTCACCTGCTTTAACAAGTCAAATGTCTTCCCTACAAAGCTCTGTCTCATTGTGTCGCAATGGCTAGTGACCTGCAGCTACATGCATGGATTTGAAAAACTGATTTAGATTCTTAAATATGACATTTCATGGTTCTGCTGCCAGAAGCCATTGAAGTGTTCACACACCAAGCATGAGTAATCAATTACTGTCTGACCCTGTTATATCCTTTTCAAGTAGTTATTATGTAATGAAGTGTTTAAAGACACACTGTGCTTTCTGTACTTTAAAGTGAGTCAGACTCCCAAACAAGTTTAAAATTGCTTGAATTAAATAAAATCCAACCCAATATGATGATTAAGAGTAAAATATGCAAGACAAGATTCAACAAAAGTCCTGAAGTGAATCACCAAAGAGGCCAAAAATCAGGTTTCCAAAATCTTTCATATGCACTTTTCATGTTGTCTGTTGAAAACAAAGTAGAGTCACTTTACCTGGTTGAGAACTTTGATCTGAAAAACACAGCACAACACCAAGGTGATTAAAGATGAACAGCAGGCACACCTGACTTTAAGTAGCTGCTGATCACACAAGCATGTGCACCATCAGCTGATTTGGAGTTTGACACTGAGGCCTCCTGCAGGACTGAATGTCAGTGTGCCATCAGAACACTAGATGGAGCCAAACTCCAGTCAGACAATAAGGGTGTCAGCTGGCTGACGCTACTATAGAAGTCAATCTTCTATCAGATGGACTCTTAGATGTTCCCAATTGGCTTGGTTGCTTGTCTAATTTCGAATCTAAAAGGCAATTGTGATCTCCAATGATCACATTAGAGTCTGATAGATTAGGTATAGTATTGAATAATTCTTTAAAGAAGTAGGGATCATCAAAATTTGGACCATATAGGTTTAGCAGTGTCACTGGTTTTGAATAGAGAGACCTGCAAAAGGTCTGTACAGGGTGGTCCACTGAGAACAGAGCTGATTACCTTAAAGAAGACTTTATGATTATTTTTGGATTATGTCTGAAAAAAAAACATAAATTGATTAATTAAATCAATATTTAATCAATATTTTATGCATTAAAAACTAAAACTAAACTAAAACTAATTCAAACATCATTACATTTGCAATGAATAATTATTTTCCCCCATTCTTTATTTAAATTATGTATTTATAATTGCATTTTAAAATAGTCTCAAAATCAATTTAAACATTTTTTTTAAATGTCACTTTGTATCATTCCATTTACTAGTCTGTCTGCCTATCATATTCCATCTCACAATTCTTTTGTTTCCTGCTTTAACGTTAAGAGGTTTCCCTTTCCTGATTTCATTTAAAGGTTAAAATGTAAATGCAGTCCAACACACAGAGCTGCTGCAGGAGCTCTGATTGGCTAGCTGTCATGTGACTACTGGGCTTTGTGGATTCAGAGCTCAATATTCAGAGTTTTGTAATGCATAATTTAGTTGCACATTTAATTAATCAATTTATAATAGTTTATTTAATTATTCAACATCAATATATAATTAAACACCAAGGAAGTCTACAATTACTCCAATTCATGCACACATTTTATTATTATTGCATTCATGTTTCATCTTTCACAAACATTCAGTTGAGTATAGGAATTTTGGAGGTGAAAATGACTTTATTAGTAATAATGTAAGCACTCACTTCATATGTACCAATGCCCAAGAAAGTTTATTTTATTAATTATGTTGTTCAGACAAGACAAACCTAGAGATATTTTCTCCTTGCCTTTCAGGGCCTCCATATCAAACAGGCAATTTTTTTTTTCAGTGGAGATTTGCAGTACCCTCTAGGAGTCTTGTGATGTCTAGTATGTTTGTGTGTGCTCTATTATCTAAATGTCAATATTGGCACTGTAAACATATTCAGAAGGAAAAAGATTGTACCGTCAGTTTGACCTTTGGTAATGTGAATGAGCCAAGACAGAACCTGTCACACTTTGTCAGGTCACCTGGTTATTTCCGGTTTTATTTTTGAAGGACTGCTTTTGCTCATTGTGTTTTGCTTTACTTCCTGGCTTTGTTTTCCTGCCAGTGTTGATTAGATTCACCTGTGTTCAGTTACTCACCTGTTCTTCATTAGTCCATTTGCATATATGGCTCAGGGTTTCCTTTGTCTTGTTGCCAGATTGTCTTTGATTGTTTGTCAAGCTTTCCAGCGCACTTTCATGTTTGATCTTGTTTTGTGTTTTGACCTTTTGCCTGTTTTTGACTACTGCCTTTGCCTGCTCCACATCTGCACCTTTGCCTGTACTCAGATTGACTTTGATTCACCTGTGAAGTTTGAAGTAAAGACTTGGAACTTGCTATTTGCGGTGTGGTCTCTGCACTTGGGTCTCTCCCAGGATCGTTACAGTAACCAAACTGAATAGGTTAACACCATGTTTACCATATTGTAACACAGTAGTATGACATTTTCAGCATATTAAATAAAGTTGTTTGGACCCCTTTGTTAATGATAGTTAATCGATATGTTATATCTTCATCTCCTTTCTGTGGAAGTGGGAGTAAGACAAAAGGTCATTGTATGGATATTTTTGGCCATACATTGCACTGCTCACTACTGATTCTGCTCATTCTGATTTTCTGATTTTGTCTTCATGAGATATGAATACATAAAATAACATAAAATAAGATCAATTTTACAATATCAGTGTGAGTGTTCATACCTAAATGTTCCTGGTGCTTTTCAGTGTTCAAGGAGGTGTGTTGGATGCATACCATTTCTTGCAGCCACACAGA
Source organism: Maccullochella peelii (assembly GCA_002120245.1). Taxonomy (NCBI): domain Eukaryota; kingdom Metazoa; phylum Chordata; class Actinopteri; order Centrarchiformes; family Percichthyidae; genus Maccullochella; species Maccullochella peelii. The sequence goes on from LKNJ01002675.1 coordinate 55,492, forward strand.
GAAGTGGAAGTTACAGCCACAAGAGCAAATCAAAAACACAAGACAGAACAGAGAAGCTAAACGTCCCAAAATAAAGATCAGTGTTGCTTTGTCTTGCCCCATTAATGGCGCAGCCTAAGGATGGCAGTGATGGTCCAAATCGTTGGTCCCGAGCAAAATGTCTGGATAACTGCTGGCCAGATTTCCTTTAGTGTCACCATCGGGACAACATTTTCACTTGAGCAACATGACATGAAGATTTCAATGGAATTTGTTGTGGATATTTATTATCTCCATACATCCATCAATTTTCTGCTGCTTATCTGGGGCTAGGTCGCAGTGGCAGCAGGCTTAGCAGGGTAGTCCAGAGATCCCTTTCTCAGATCCCAGACAATCAGTTGGAGCCTCCTTTCCAGTACCATGGCATAAGCTTTCACAGGGAGACTAAGTAGTTTAATACCCTGATAATTGGAGCACACCCTCTGCTCCCCCTTTTTAAAAATGGGAACCACCACCCTAGTCTGTCGTTCTACAGGCATTGAAGAGGCGTGTCAGCCAAGACAGCCCAACAATGTCCAGAGTCTTCTTTGTCTCAGGGCAAATCTCATCCACATCTGGCGCCTTGCAACTGAAGAGCTTCTTAACTACCTCAGAAACCTCTGCCAGGGATATGGATGAGGCTTCCCCCGAGTCTTCAAACTCTGCCGCCTCCACAGTTGGTGGTTTGCTCGGGTACAGGAGTTCCTCAGAGTGCTCTTTCCACTGCTTGACAATATCCCACGAAAGCTGAAGCCCTTTTGGCCTCCTTTCTGCTGCTTCAGGAGGGCCCTGTGCCAACCAAGCCCAAATTAAACATACCACTGTCACAGGAGAGTGTTCCTGCTTCAAGACAGCCACTATCGTCCTTGTACCAAAAAGTCTGCAGTGTGTAGTCTAAACAACTATAGCCCTGTGGCACTCACCTCCATTCTGATAAAGTGATATCCGTGAGGTGAGGTGTCTGTGCAGAGCCCAAAGGATACTAAAAGACAATACCCAGCCCAGCCACAGCCTGTTCACCCTGCTGCCATCTGGCAAGTGATACAGAAGTATCCACTGCCGTGGTTAAACTGTTGACTGGAAGTATGTTTCAGGTGTATTTTAGAAAGTATTTTCTATGGTCATGGTAAAATAAATAGTAAAACGCACAGCAATGAATGGAATAAAAGAAGTATTTATTACAGTGATTTCATTAAAATTTCTGATATTCTTCTGATCTTCTCTTCTCATCTGGTGCATCTCTCAACACAGGACTAAGCAGCCATGATGCCATTTTGATAAAAGGTTAACATCCTACACGGACATGACAGCTTAGAAAGGCCAGCAGATACATAATGGATCAACCCATCCTGCCTCCTGGGAAAATCATTTATGAATGTGCATTCACATATTCCATACATTCTCTGACATCAAGCTGTACTAGTAAACGATCTTATATCAGATTATCATATTGATTTATTTGTCTTACTGAAACCTGGTTGAGTCATGATGAATATGTTAGCCTAAATGAATCCACCCCCCCAGTCACATTAATACTCACATTCCTCGAGGCACAGGCCGAGGAGGTGGAGTTACAGCCATCTTCGACTCAAGCCTATTAATCAACCCTAAACTTAAACTAAATTATAACTAGTTCGAAAGCCTTGTTCTTAGTCTTTCACACCCAACCTGGAAAACACTACAGCCAATTCTATTTGTTATAGTGTACCCTGGACTGAATTCTGAATTTTTATCTGAATTCTCAGAGTTTTTATCAGGTTTAGTCCTTAAAACAGATAAAGTAATTATTGTAGGTGATTTTAATATTCATGTGGATGTAGAAA
>LKNJ01002676.1:0-57097 GCA_002120245.1 Maccullochella peelii
CACATCAAGGCAACAACTAAATCAGCATTTTATTATCTCAAACAAACAGCAAGACTTAGAGGAACTCCTGCATGCCAGAGTGTCTCGTCTGGTCTTCCCAAAAAGACCGTCAGACAACTTCTTTTCTATTTTTCTTTTATATTTCTAACATGACAGGAGAACATTTGCACATTCTGACTGATGTTGGCTGTTACAGAATGCGCCTATATCCATTTTACTGCACTCATACGTAGCATTTCCACACACGCTGAAGTGTCCTTGTCTTTGTGTGAGAAAGAGCTGAAGGTCAAGCGACATAAAGCGAAGAGAAAGAGAGAGAGAGAGAGAGAGACAGCAGGGCGACATGGGTCAAAGAAGAGCCGAGGCACAAGGTTAAGACAACATCACAGGACGGAGAGCAGAGTGGAGGAGCAGACACACACTGTATACTGTATAAAGACAAATAGACCTGAGTGATACCGGTAACATTAAATATCACAATATTTATGTTACTATATTTACTTTCATATTGATAAATTGACCATATATTGGGGACAATTGTAGAAGCCTTGCAAAGCCTCATCGAGTTTTCACTATAAGATTTAAAATCTGGAAAATTAACCCTAACCCTTACATTAATATCCTGGAGACTTAACCTAACCCTAACCTTAACCACTGACCCAAAAATCTACTTTTTCCCCACTGGCGACACAGCTTTTGCCCCCAACTGGACAAGCCGTCCCTGATTAACTGGTCTTTAGTCTGAAATGTGTCCCCGAAGGTAGCCTAAGTCAGAAACACACCCACACACACCCAAAGGTGTCTCGAGGCAGAAGACCTCAGACATCAAACATTTATGGCGGTTGGCCGTGGCGATGGGGTCTACATGTGTGAGTCAGGAGGCAAGCGGCATGAAAAATGGATGAACTTCCAGAGAAAAGGGACCATCTATTCTGAGACAGAAATAAGGAGGCCAGGAGGAGGTGGAGGCAGGCCTTGTGTGTGTGTGGGATGATGTCAGTTGTCTACCCTTGTGAGAACCAGTTGGGAGTTTCAGACCTTTCAGAGTCAGAGGACGTTGTTGCAAAGTGAGGTCAAAGTGTTGGTGCTGGGAGAGTTTTTGTCGGTACAAGCTGAGGGTCAGTGTGCTTTCTCATTAGTGTTTCTAAAAACCTGTGTTTTGTTTCTGAGGGTTTTACAGGTCATATCTAAAGTTTAATAATCTGAAATAGCCTATATGTTGTGTTCATGCGTTGTCACGTAAATAACAAACCCCAGCACTTAACAGGAAGCACCATGTGAAGTAGGCTGGCCCAACCGACGTGACCACACCCGACCCGAACCCGAACATCATTTCTAACTTTTTGTCTGAACCCAGCGGGTCGGGTATCCGCCCTCTAGTCCCCATGTTGGGGGAACGATACAGGAAGAGAAAGCGGAGTACAAGCGGAGAGGGGAAATTGTCATTTAGCTGAGTATATGCAGGTGGATGGAAAGGTAAACAGTGGGCGAGGTGGAGCTGGAGAGCTGGAGTTAAGTGGCATTAATGAGAAAGCGAGTGAGTTTGGCTTGAAGGCAGAGATAAGGAATTAGCACCAGAGCAGCAGTCGTCTGAGCAGTCAACTGCAAATGGAGAGAAGGAGTGTGCATGTGTGTGCGAACGTACCGAGTTGGAGGACAGGGTGAGCGTGGGCGTGTTTGTGTTCGCTGGGTGCAATTAGTGTTATCAGGTGTGCAGTACAGCCGTAATAAAAGCAGCTGTTTGGAATATTTAACAGGCTGGTTGACTGACACCTTCAGCTAGAGAGACGGCTCTGAGGGAGGGGGCTTTGTATTATTTACTGTCTTAAACCATCTCATATTTAGAACATTACCATTTTTATTTATCTTTGTTGCCTTTTATATTTAGCATGCGCTATTGTTCGTGTGATGGCTTCGATCATTTGAGGAAAACTGGGAGTTTCAGAGACAAAGACAAAGAGAATGAGGGATTATTTCCAACATTTTGATAATCTGGATAAACTGCTTCTATAAAACCTGTTTGATCAGATGACTGCTTGTGGGTTTTGTTTTTGTTTTTTTGGACCCATTTGACTTCATTGTAGCAATGTCACTGTGTCCCCAATTCTCAGGAATGACCATAAACAACAGAAATAATAGACAAAGGTACAAAAAATGAAATATGTTGGGTGTTTGTTTGTTTCAGTTTGAAGATGGTCTCTGATCTTCTCATAGATATTGTTTTTCAAGTTTAAAAGACTAAATGATTAATGAAACATAACAAACCAATAAAATAAATAATACTAACCATGCACTTATCCTTAGTTGAGCCCCTAAGTTTTAAATTATGTTCACTTCCACCTCAGTCTGAGTATGAATTTCAAGTATCTGTGCTTTTCTTTTTGCATACTGTACATATGTTAATGTGCGGAAGCACATGTAAACCTTATTTACATACATATTACATATATACATAGAAAAACACACACTTTCATACACACATACATGTAATGCAGGCGGCATACAGCATCAGCTCAAACACACAATTTCAGGAGGCTTTTTTCAGCGAGTGCTTAACGTGAGTGACATTCATGCTCCATCCTCTGTTTAAACATGCAGAATGCGTGCATGTGCGTGTGTGTGTGTGTGCGTGCGCGTGTGTGTGTGTGTATGTGTGCGCATGTGCATGTCAGACAGGTGTCACTGCCTGAGATAAACCAATAATAACTCAAACTTCATTGCTTATCTGTTTAGAAATGCTCCGAATGCAAATACACAAACACATGACACATGCTGACAGACTGATAAGCTCTCAGGCAACACTGCTGCCCTTCCAAAATAAAAAAATACACATCAACACCATGCTGCATTTTGATAATACTGTAAGTTCTACTAAGCCTTCACACTGCGTATCGCTCCCATACAGCTCATCACATTTCATAAATGTCAGAAAATCAGAATAAAATGAAGATGCAGGGAACTATTGTCTCAATGCTGAATGTTAATGATGAAACTTTGCTGTGTTTGTCTGCTGCATGTGTGTGTGTGTGTGTGTGTGTGTGTGTGTGTGTATCTTCATACTGCAAACTAAACACTGCCACACTACACACTTTTATTGGACCAGACAAACTCAGGGCTGTCACTTGATTTAAGAAATCATTTTCCAGAACAATTACGACAAAGTCAACAGATCGGTAATTTAAACTTGAAGCCTGCCTTTAATTAGCCAGATGCATTTAATTCTGAGAACAGCTGGTTTTAGTTTTAGCAATTAAAAGGTACTCTGTGGCGTTTTTTTGACCTCTAGCAGTGCTATGGAGCATACACATTCCTGCCAATGGTTTCACACAATCCCACTGATCCACAGGAGACAGTAATGCACCAAAATACGCTGCAATGTGACAGCAAAGGTAGCAAAGAAGAAGACTGCTTGCAGGTAAACATGGATGTAAATAATCAGGTTTCAAAATGTTCAAATAATGAGCTTTGCAAATCTTATGCTGCATCTGAAATAAACACGAAAGAACCAGGCCTCTATTTGAAACAGGCTTATATTAGAGATTATGTTTTTTTCATTTTATGAATTTCTTCCACATTTTCTGTTTTTATATTTTATCATATTTCAGTGTGACGTCTCTGTTTTCTGATCTGATGCCGTTCTCACATTCTTCCCCTCAGTAATCAATTCCAGTCAATTCTACTTTGCTGTTTTTTTTTTCATTTGATGTAAAGCTACTGTCAATGAAACTCAACACTTCCTGCTCAGATATTACTCATTAAAGCCTTTCCACTGAGTCAAAGGGTGTGATCACTCCCTTTTCTTGCAGGCTTTGAAAGTCAAAGAAAATCCAAATAAAAAATGTCAAATAATTAATCAATAATTAGTGAATGAGCAGTTTTTCTGTTATTATTATATATTATTATAGTTCCACCTTCCCTCAATATCTAATGGCCTTTACAGATACAAACCACTGATCTGCTGCAGAGATGACTGACAATTTTTCCCTCACCCAAGACTCTGAGGGGACAATGTGTGTGTGTGTGTGTGTGTGTGTGTGGAGGGAAGGGTGTTTAGGGGAGGATAATGTGGGACGCACAAGTGTGATAAACCAGGATTTTCAGAGATTTAGCTCAGCGCTAATACCTCACTATCGCAATAGACAGATGGGAATTACTAATCTCAGGTGATGTGTGAGAGTGAGTGAGTGAATGAGTGAATGAATGAGTGAGTGAGTGAGTGACTGAGCATGAGATGTTAGCTCCATCAGACCCACGGCAGCCAGGAGTGACACAGGCTTTAAGTTACAATAACCTGAAAGCTCATCAACACCAAAAAACACTGATTACAGAAAATTATTTCTTTCATCTGGTTGTTATTTTGTTTAATATTTAAAATAAATTCCTGGATTTCAAATATGATAAGACCTGACTCAATGTACTTTGATTGCGGTCAGTTCTCATAAATGTGTGAGTTTGTGTGCTCTTGTGTTTCCATATTTGCGAGGACCAATTTGAGTTTTAGACCCTGCAAATGACTGCATTTGTAGAAATTGAGGACATCATCATTTATAAAAGCCATCACTTGTAACAGTCACTTATCAATACACTACAGCCTGTAGAAGTGAGATAAGCCAAAGTGCCTAAAATTAGCAAATGACTCATACTTTTATTCTCTTGTTGTTTAACCTTTTAACTTGTGAGTGTTTTTGTTTTCTTCATTCATATTGTCATATTTTAGTATTTTACTTTCAACTCTTTGTGATATAATTCCCTATGTTTCACATTGTTATATTTCTAGATTTTGAGTGAAAGGTGCTTCAGAACATGAATTTAGTTTGATGGACTGAGTTGGATAAATTAATGAAATCCAACAAGCAGGCCTTCAGTGTGATGGACGCCACGAGTCCTTGCGTGAGATGAGGTGTCAATACTTAAATTAGATGAAGATTAATATGATACGCACTATGAGATTAACATGAGAGGTGAGATATGGATGCATGCAAGAGTGGAGGGAGGAGGAGAGAGAGGTGGGATCGTACTTCAGGAAAGCTGTCCTGGAAGAGGAATCCCTTGCTGTTGCTAAGCTTTGTGCTTTTTTTCTTGTCAGTTTAATATAGTATACAGTATACGGTGCACTGTCCATCATCTGTTCCAGTCCTAATTGAAGCTATATGATGTTTATACTGAGTTTTGAGCATCAATTTAACCACATTTGTCCAAACTTTTGCATGGCATATTTGGTATCTTTGGAAATGTAGGGATTTCCACCAGAACTTAAAATAAAGTTTTTTGAACAATGTTTGGCTGCATAGCATGACTTTGTAAAGATGGAGCCACCAGATCAGTGGAGTATATGACATTTTATGGAGTATTCCAGTGATTTAGTGATTGCACTTCCATAAAGTTGGAAGACCTGCGAGACATGGATAGATTAAAACATCCCAATTCCTTTAATTGAATCCACATTTCCCAGATTAAAAGGAAAACTAACAGGTTATCAGAAAAATCTTTCTAATGAATGAAGAAAGTTGTTTATGGTTCTTTTGCTAATCAGACCTACACTTAACAGAGCCATTTTTTTAACTAGGTGAATTAGAAAACAAATAAAAACAACAGCCTCCGTGATGGCGGACTGGATTTCCAGGTCAAGGGAGGATCAAGGAACCATCAAATAAGGGAACTGGGATGTCTTCAGCCATGCTAGCTGCCCAATCAGGCTGTACTCTTTGAGCTAAATGCTAACATCAGCATGCTAACATGCTCGTTATGACAATGCTAACATGCTGATGTTTAGCAGGTAATGCTAACCATGTTCACCATCTTAGTTTAGGAAGCTAACATTAGCTAATTAGCAGTAAACACAGAGAACAGCTGAGGCTGATGGGATGGCATTAGTTTTATGGCATGTGCCATGAACAAAAGCATTGGACGAGCTGAAATTTTGATCTGATGGTGGCAACAGATGTAACGTCAGAGGATCACCAAAGTTATTACAATTCATCATGAGGGGAGCATAAACGTCTCAACCAAATATCAAGACAATCCATCCAACAGTTGTTGAGATATTTCAGTCAGGACCAAAATTGTGGAGCAACCAATACTGCCATCCTTAGAGCCGCTGGTATGGCTAAAAAGAAGGGTCAAAATAGGTGCAGCAGTGAAAGATAGGTCAAGCACAGAAAAATGCATGACTCTTCACTTCCTATTATGTAACCAAAACTCTATTTTCATTAGACCCTACCTGCCTGGTAAACTCCAGTTTCCAAGTGAAGACCAAGCTCATTCAGAACCACAGAGACAACTGTGTTCACAGGCTGAGAAGCACTAACCATAAACAGTGAAATCTGAGTTTAAGATTTAGTGCACTGAATGATTGGACTTGCCCACCTTCCCCAGAGCAAATTAACAGCATCATCTTTATTTCAGTCCTAGTGCTGCTCTTGGTGGGAATTGTTGGGTCTCTGTAAATATAAAGAGTCGGTCTAGACCTGCTCTTTATGAAAAAGTGCCCTTAGATAACTTTGTTATGATCTGACGCTATATAAATAAAACTGAATTGAATTCAAAGTTTCTCCTCCTGTTTCTCTCAAAGGATTTTATTATTATTCTTCCAGCAGTACCACATCGCTCCCCTCATTCCCGTAAATCACATCTCCCTCTCTTCCCCTAAAGACATTTGTGGAAGTAACATTGTGCATATCTGCCGCTGCAATTAAACAAACAAAAACAGAAAGAATTTGGCTACACTCCTCCGTACGCCTCTGAAAGTTATCAGTTCTGGTTGCAATAAGAGAGGACAGTGAGACGCAGAGAAATCCTCTGAGTACCAGGTTCCCCGTCTCCAAATCTCTAAATTTAAACTACAATCCTAATCACTCTGCCATCCTCTCTCTCTCCCACAGGCTTAAAACTCAACACTGCACACACACACACTTTCAAACCTATGCCTGGAATCCCCCCCGACTGCTATTTCATGTTCCCAAATCCCCCCCACCCTCTCTCTCCCTCTTCTTCAGTGTTTCTGTGTTTGATCTTTCTTCTGCAGCCAAGTTCTTTTTTTAGGGGAAAGCTCCTGCTGCTGCGATTTACTTTGCATGTTGGCTGTGACTCAGAGACGAGCAAAGACGACAACAAAGTGTGTACGTATGTGTGTGTGCAGGGGAAGAAAAGGGAGCTGCAGGGATTCATAAAGAGAATTATTAGGAGGGAGAAAGGAGAAGAGGAAGAGGTTACATAACTCCTCACAGCTGGAAGAATGGAGTGCAGAGGAGGGAGATTTTTAAAAATCAGAGTGGAACAAGTGGGAATAATAAATGTGAAGGAGCGAGGCAGTTAGCAGGCAGGAGAGCTGCAGGATTAAGAGAGCATCAAAGACATGGGCATAAAATCAAAAAATATTGTTCCTCAGTGAGTCACTTTGTAAAAACCGGCCAAAAAGCCCCTGTTAAAAAGCAAAACAAGGCTCAAGTGACTTTTTGGTTGAGGATGAGGGAATTCTCCTCGGCTTAAAATCCTCTCCAAAAACTTGATGCAAGATGCAAAGATGGTGCTCGGCACTTTTAGTACATTTTGAACAAACCACAGAAGAACTGCAAGTTTTCATTTGTTTTAGAAAATAAAATCAGAGTGATGATTTCCATTTAATCTTCTCAGTTGACATTTAAAGCTCTAGCATGAACAGCTGATTTTTGACACATTTCAAATCTAGAGGGCTGCTACAAGGCATTAGGGGACTTGGCCCCTTCTTTGAGTTAAGAAAAGAAGCATTCAGATCCTGTACTAAAGTAAAAGTAGCATAGTATGCTATGAGAAGGAAGCAAAATGTACTTCAAGCTGCACTTTTATATTACAATGGATCAAATGTCTTTGAAAGGCGTCACTTGTAGTGAAGAACCTACTGAGCATAATCAGTCCACTCTGATGCTCTGCAGAGCTTTTTAGCCTCTTTTAGCACCTAGTTTTGGTTTTGTGGCACATTTACTGTGTGGTTCAGTGTCAGTGTTTCCAGCAAACAAGCTCTAAAAACCCTCTGCACACTATCTGCTGCAGCTAACATCAGACAGACACAGTTAGAGACTAGCTGCTGAAGAAAGTGGAGCATTTAGCAGTAAAGAGCCAGATATTTCTCTCAGGAGTCGGTGGAGACCAAACTAAGAACTAAAAGGAGAGTGAATATTGGACTTTCATTCATCAAGTGGACACAAACACGACTACAAATTAATTCTAATGTTGCTCCATAACTGCTGGATGTGTAGAGAAGCAACGGTTTGCTAAGAAGTTTAACATATCAAATTAAAAAGGTGATGATATGTCAATGCTGTGTTCACAACTTTTTTAGCCGCAAGTACAAGAAGTTAGTTAGTTAGGGACTGCTCTAGTAGTTGGAAAGGAGAAAGAACAAAAGGCTAGCAGAGCTGAAAGAGGCAGTATTTGCTGGTTAAGGTAGGAGATATTTATAGAAGGACTTCTTTTCTTCCCTCCTCTGCCACTTGGTGACTGTTTAATGACAGAAATTTCACCCTGCAGCTATCAGGCTCTGACACTTTTTCTCCTTATCACCCCGCTCTCTGTGACAGTGATTGCACCAAGCGGGGGTTCAGAAATCCCTCTGTCCTCTTTTTCTCACGCTCCCTCCGTCTCTCACATGCTTACTCCAGTAATTGACAACGATTGGCCCTTTGTGGAGAGCAGGAGCCGGGCGCTTCGAGTCTGTGATGAGTTTCTCTCACCTAGATCCTCTCTAACACCTTGCTCATTTCCTTTGTCTCTCTCTCTGCTCTAATGGCAGTGCAGCTGCTTCTCATGGCTCTTTTGAGAAAAAAATGCCACTCATAACAGTTGCTGGATTTGAAGGAATCTAGCGTTCGCTGGTTGATACGAGCACAGGGCTGCCAGTGCCGTCATCAGGAGCCATCAAGGCCGCCCCACGCAGGGCTGCAGGTTGTCAGGTTTCCAGCCTGATCCATCTGGGTCAAACGCATGACCTTCCATTTCAGAATTACCCACGGATCAAGGGCTCTGAAAGATGGATTTACAGATAGATTTGCAAATTAGGACGAGACAAGATGAAGGGAGACAAATGGATGCTGCTTTTCTAGGGTTTAAAGTTGGGAGAATCATACGATTTGAGGTCAAAAAGATGGCTTTGGTTCAGATATTGCTACTGCTTTTTCCATTTCTAAAATCAAAACAGATCATTTTTCTAACATTGGATCCAGTGAAAAAAACAGACAGAATCATGAACAAAAGAAGCAGCGGAGAAAGAGGGAAGGAAGAGGAGAGGAGAGGAGGTTGCTTTAAAAGCTAAGTAATTAAATGATAAATGTGAAGAATAAATTGCAGAATGCAAGATGTATAACAAAATCTGCCACAGAGGAGAGCGAAGAAGGGCTGGAGGTACAATTAGATAAGAGGGCGAGGGAGGAATGGAGGACAAAAAGATAAATGAGGAAGATATTTTTTTTTTTTTTTAGAGGTAATGGTATAGTGAAGTGGTGTTTTATTAAATGAGAAAAGTAAGTGATGGAGGGAGTGTTCGGGTGGAGGGGAGGGTGTGGGTGGATAACATGAACCGGAGCGCTTCAAAGTGTGTGTGTATGGACGTTTGTGTGTCCTAAAACAGCGTATAATTAAATCTCTCATGGACGCAGTTGGCGGGCACGCAGCAGAAGATGCATGGGTCGGCTAATACGGGGTGACACACGCACTAATACGCATGCACACACACACACATACACACAAACAATTGCATGCAGCAAACATGCATGTAATCAAAAAGACATCTCTTAAATTTAAATGTCATATTTAGCACACATGGAGAGCACCGTGTGTTATTTTTGATACTCTGTGTAAAGAGGAAATAAGCAAACAGAGCAGCCGAGGGGGAAGCGCCCCGCTAAGCGAGGAGAAACAGAAAATGGGTTAGAGAGACGGAGAAACCCCGGCGGGACCGAATAATTAGCAGAGGAGACGAGAGTGAGTGAGAGAAGGCTGAACAGAAAGATGGAGGCAGTGAGAGAGACGAGAGGCGGGGAAGTCAGGGATGTGAGAAATGGGGTCAGATCGCACAAAATGAGAAATAATAGAGATGTGAAACAGAAGTGAGGAAGAGAGAGTTGTATAAAGCCTAACAGATATGTCTGTCACCAATTGAAATCCTGGGATTTAAGGGGAATTCTCACCCAAATCTACTTCCAGACATGTGATGCAACAAAGACACCTTCTCCAAACCTTAATAACGCTAACACAAAACTGTCATAGCAAACTCAAGTGCAAAATCGCCATTTTGAATACCGCTCTGTTCTCTGTAGCCTATATCTGATTTAAGCACCTGTTGAAACATAGTTTTTATTTACAGATCTTTCACCCTCAAACTGTTCAAACTTGTTGTAAGTGTGGCAGCATTAATGAGGTTTGGAAGAGTGTCTTTGTTAACATGCTCACAATGACAATGCTAACATGCTGATGCTTAGCAGGTATAATCTTTACCATGTTTGAGGTATTAGCTTAGAATGTTGGCATGCTAACATTTTCTAATTAGCGCTAAACGCAAAGTGCACTTCAGGCTGATGGGAATGCCATTAGTTTTGGAGGTATTTGGTCATAAACAAAAGTCTTGTACAGACTGAAATTTTGACCTGATGATGGCGCTAGACCGACCAACAGTGCCATTCCTAGAGCCATGCCATGACTAAAAATTACGGGTTCCCACTGGTATTTTTCCTGGGAACAGGAAGTGTGATTTGGGAATTCCTGGTAAGCATCGTGGTTCTTAACGCCCAGTATTCATCCATTACACTCGCATTATGACTGGATGTTTGATGAACGCTGCTTGCAACTTTTCAGTTAATCTGAGGTTCAGTTAATCGCAGTCCCAACACAAAGCAAGTTCTGTTGGGAATCAGTTTCATACGTCCAAGTTTGATGAAAGATTTTCACTTGTGACGCTGCTGGTAATCTTGTGTACCTTCAAGACAGTTTCACAACTGAAATCAGCCCCTAAAAAGTTTTCTTTGCAAACAGGCTTATTAAGTGTCCACCTCCAAACAGCTGCTTTAACAATTGCCTGCAAACTGTTTCTGCTACTTTTCTGCTCAAACTGGTCCATTTACAGTTGTTCTGGTTCCAGTCTGCTGTGGCACACTGCCCTCCCAATAAACCAGGAGAAAAGTGCACTAAAGTCTGAGGTATGTGCTTTTTCAGACCTGGCTGAGCGCTTTTCTCTCAGCTCCGATGGTAAAAATGTCCTTTCCACTGATTTGTCTTGGGTGACAGAGAAGAGAACAAATCCAAACGTTTGTTCCCACTTCTGTTTTCCTTCAAAATTCAGGGCCTCAAATGGGCCGAGACACGTCTTGGAGAGACTCTGGCGCTTCCTGATTAGAGTCAGCGGGACCAATCGTCAGCATTTCGAGCACAGGAGCTCGTCCAACTGATGCTGAGCCTTCCAAGACCTTCCCATGAGCCAGTTAGAGAGGCTCCAGGATGAATTAAAGAAACATGAGGAAAAAGGTTGACAGCCAGCTCAACGGAGAACCTGATTGATCAAACAGGTGAAAGGAGTTGGTGAGCCATCAAAGCAGCACTGCAGGACAAATGGAACAAGTTTCTGTGCTGACAGGTGCTAACCTGTGAGCTAGTTCCTGCTTATTACTTGGCTATTATAAAACATCCACTCCTAACTAGGGCTGGGTGTTCTTTGAAAGTTTTCAGTACTAATGCTGATGTGAAACTGGGTTTCAGTACCAATAACAAAACCTTTTTGAGAAATAGAAACATGGTTTTCTACACACCCTCCTTTCCCTTTAAGAAAATATGTTCACAAATGTTTAATGTTGTCTAAATACAACTTTGCCTAAACGCAATAATAATAAATAAATAAAAAATTCTGTAGAATTATGTCTTAAAGGGGAACTTCATTGATTTTACACACAAGTCTGTTAACAGGTGTTTGTGCCTCCAGAGGGAACTGTGTGAAGTCTGATAAATGTCCTCAGGTGGTGTCACTTGAGTCAGTGTCGGCTGGGGCCGACAAACTTGAAAATGAAAAAATCTGTTGGTGTGGAGTTAGAACAAAGTGAGCTTACCAGACCTCTGCAGCCCGCTGCTCATCTCTGCTGCAGGCCAGAGGCTCCAGGCTACATTAGTTAACAACTAAGTCTCTGTGACCTTTAGTCGCAAACCTGGATCTAAGAACAGCCAGGAGACCCTTGCCAGAAGACCACAGGCTGCTTATGATGGGTAAGTAGTTCACAAATGTAGTTTGCGTTCAGGCCTAGTTTGGATTTTAACAGTTATCAATAAAACTGTGAAATCAATTCTGAGATGAATCCATTGTCAATGAAGGAAGGCTAAGATAAGAGTGAAGTGGTAAAGTGGTTGTACTTCTTTGAAGATTGAGGATTGTTGCTGCCACATTTTGGCCCAACTGCAGACGAGAAAGAGGAATAAACGGAATTACAGTAGTCCAATGGCAAGTAAAGGCATGGGCTGACCTGCAAGTCGAAGACCAGGGTAGCAGTGGGAAAAAAAGACAGAATTTTGGAACCTTCTTGACTTGAGCATCAAAACTGAGGTCAAAGGAAACTAGCCCCCAACAGGGTGACGTTAATCGGAAGACTGGGCAGGTTATCATAGATCACATAGAAAGAAATGGGAAGGCCACAAAGAATAATCTAAAGGTGAATGTTGTGGCTGTTGGCCATCTGATAAAAGACCAATAAAACAGACTGAGAATCTGGCCAGCCATTGGATGCCAACTTTCAGTACCTGACAGGTTTTAAAACGTTGCGTTACGGACACATTTCCATTGGTACCAACACCCAGCTCTACTCCCAGCACTGCATGGATCCTCACTGGTATTACTGATATACATAAGACCACAGTGGAGGAAAAGCCTCATGGGTTTTTCTCTTTGTATTAACTCGCCACATATGTGTTTTATCTGCACACAGTCTGCTGCCAAAGTGAGAGAAAAGGGAGAGACAGTCATCCAATATTCATTTTAAACTGGTTTAAACCGGAGCGCTGTGATGCTAGAGGGAGAACTGGGGATGACAGGGAGGAAATAAAAAGAGGGACTAAATGACATTGAGACAACAAGAGAGAGAACTATGGGGTGGGGGGTGCTGGAACAGAAGAGCAGAGATATGAGATATACGAGCCAGACATCAATGCACCAAACCAAGCGAGCCAAGTGTGTGTGTGTGTGTGTGTGTGTGTGTGGGGTTCAGAGGTGGCGTGGTGAGTTCAGGGGCAGTTCAGCTCGACCCTGGAGTACAGCATCAGCGGTGACTTTAAACCAAGTTTATAGAGAAAAAAAAGAGAAAATGAGATTAGAACAAAGTCCGCAGAGACACAGAGGAAACGAGAGGAGGAGAGAGAAGAGGAGTGATTAATGACCGGACGGTAAATATGTCTCTCATCTGTGGGCTCTGCCATTAATAAAACATTAGACTGTCTCTACAGAATGTTACTTTTCGTCTATAATTATCTCTCTGCTCCCCACACTCTGTAGATGTACAGATGGAAGCCCTTCATTTCAGAAGCAATTAAGGCCCCTTTACTCCGCTAAATTGGCCCTTTTTCCCTCCACAGATTTGAATGGTCATTGTGTTCAGGTGTTGGAGGAAGGAGGGAGAGAAGGAATAATAATCAGAAGGATCAGAGATGGAAAGGTTGGAAGGTGAGATTGCGTCTACAATTTAAGCACGCAGTGAGCGAGAGAAAGAGGGAGAGACGGCACATTTCTACAATAAACTATTGGTCAGCTGACCGTTGCTACAGCACCTCCATCACCCTCTGCCCGCAGGAAAGACAGTAAATACAGGTAATACCTGCTATCTGCTGCTGGAATCGCTGCCTTGTCTCAGGCTTCACAGGCTAATTGCAGAGCTGAGAGGTGAAGTTTTTCCCACAGATTACAGAACAAGACAAAGATGAGTCTACAGCCATGCAAGCAATTTTGCGAGGCTTTAATGCTTATTGTAAAGAAAATCTAATTGTAATACAAGTCTTGGTTCACAGGTTGTTTTTGGTCCTTAGTCCTTGGTTTTGGTATATAACCAAAGTTTTGTAATTTAAAGTTTTAACATGATGACAACGCTAGAGAGGAGTACCAAAGTCATTAGGATACACTGTCTGGGAACCATGAATGTCTTTAAAACATGTAAGCCAATGAATTGCATAATAGTGGAGATATTTCGCTGAATAATTGAACATTTTCAATATAGAATTCAACCTCTGGACCATGAACATCTGACAGAATGTCATCTGTCTAATAGTCGAGGTTAAAAATATATAAAAACTATATATCAGACCATTTATTTGGTGTGTGTGTTTTTACATCAAATATGTCTTTTTCATTTCGATGGAATCATCATCATCATCATCATTTGGCTTCAGTGAAGAGATTGAACAAGATGACAAAGAATATGTTATACTGTCAAACAGTGTGACATAATAAGATTTTTCCAACCTTAAAGCTACTTGATGGGGAAAAAAAAGCAAAGAAAAACATTTGGCTGGCTTCAGAGAACTCAAATTCTCCGTTTGAAGTCATTTTTGGCCATTTTGAGCCTTTTAAACCTTAAAAAAACAGATTTGTTCTAAAGCTTAGATAAGGAAAAGTCCTTTAACGCTTTCAGAAACAGTTATATTAATATTGTTCATGTGTTCTGTGAAAATTAGCATTAAAACACAGTCGTCCTACTTGCTGACTAATGCATTGCTGACTAATGCATTAGTAGAATTAATGAGCATGTTAGCATAACTGGTTATGTTTAATAAATGATGGCGATTCTGTGAGGACATCAGTCATCTGCAGAGTGCGAAGACAGCTGAGAGTCATTAAACGTCCATAAAGACGTCTTGTCTCTGTGTGCAGGTATTTCTGCAGAAAGCAACAGGAGAGAGAGAGAGGAGAGAAAGGGAAGCAGTCGAGTTAGTAACAGGTATTAATGGGATAAGAGTGCGTACAGATGGAGAGGGAGAGGAGGAGAGAGGAGCTCAGTGCATCATGGGAAGTCTCCCGGCAGTCTAGGCCTATAGCAGCGTAACTAAGGGGTGGCTATAAGCTTTATCAAAGAGGAAAGTCTTAAGCCTAGGAGGGTGTCTGCCTCCCGTACACAAACTGGGACGGGAGAAATATGATCCCTTTTCCTGGTTCTTGTCAGTAAGCGTGATGCAGCATTCTGGATCAACTGGAGCGTCTTTAGGGACTTACTGGGGCAGCCTGATAATAGGGAGTTGCACGTAACCAAAATGCATGGACTAGTTTTTCTGCATCTTTCTGAGACAGGATGTGCCCGATTTGGCAATGCCTGACAATGTTACGTAGGTAAAAAAAAAAGTTTGAATTCATGCTTTGTCAGGTCTGTCCGCAAGACATCAAGCAAATAACTTTTAAAATGCTTGTTTTCTGAATGGAGTTCGGATTTGTCAGGGCTAGTGACTTGGTTTATAGTAAAGTACAACCGCTAGCTGCAATAAAGTAACAGACACTACTACTGCTACTTACTTTTCTCCAAGCAATCTCTTTTTGTGTCTGGCCTATGCTTAAATATGAAGTAGTATCACAGAGCTCTGGATGCCCTCAGGCAGCTGTTTTCTCCTCCATTTCTAATTCGACGTCAGGAGGAGAATCAAACGCTGACAGGCTTTTGCGACATAGCGTCATGCAAATTTATTTAGTTGAAAATTTCCAACTTGTGCGGGAAGCCAGTGAAGGATCATATCCTTGTTGCTATAGTAGCGCCTCCTGGCTGGAAAAGTCAGCAAAAAATGTTTAAAAAATTAAAAACACAAACAGTATGGTGTAGCTGTGTGCATCAGTATGAATTACATTATAAATATATCCATCTGCTCAAAGATGACACCAAACTGCCCGCTATCATACATCACTGTTTTAGTTTTATCTGGACATCCTGACAGATCACGAGGGCAGAAATCAGCCAGAGGCCGGTCATTTGTCATTCCAGCCGTCAAACGAAGGCTCCCTCTGCTCCAGCCTGCACTCACTGCCCCCCCCCCACACACACTGACTGTGTAAACTCCTCCACAAACACACACACGTGTGGGGGTGTGGCTAAATGTGTCCTGTGTAAGCAAACACACTTTCACTGTGTTTGAGTGTGTTCTCACGTATTGGACGACCTGTCACAGTGGAGAGCAGCAGGAGATATGTTTGGAGGATGAAAGTGAGTCCTGAGGGGTGTGTGTGTGTGTGTGTGTGTGTGTGTGTGTGTGTGTGTGTGTGTAGACATACTGCCGTATCATTCAGTTTTCTGCCTGTTTTCGAGGACCTGAGCAGGTTATTCTCTGTGGAGATGGAAGCTGACAGGAAGAAGAAAACAGTGTTTGACCTGTGGGCTCCATGCTGGCAAAACAGGACAAACTGCTGACCTTCTTTTCCTTCTGCACACGGCGCCTCTTCTTTTTTTCTGATGATGAACCAAAACTGTTCTTCTGATCAAATCAGAGAAACTACGGAGTCAGGATTTCATGTAAGATATTCTCCATCAGTGTGACCTGCCTGCACATTTATCCTGTCGAACAGAGTATTCAAGATGCTTCGGAGGCTGAAACCAGTTTCCTGATATCCACAATAAAAGACACTGACATTAACTCAATTGCAAACATACAGCAAAGATGCTCTACTACAGCCTCTAAATAAGATGTCAGCCAACTGCTCATTGATACCAACATTGCGGTAACTTGCAGCTGCATAAATGTAATGTATCAACCCCCCGAAATGCATGACTGCCTCTGAGACAAAAACATTTAATTATTTTTACAACGCCTGCTGAAATTAAAGCGGTCACATGACTTGCACCCGAGTCTATCGAGAGACTTCAGAGGGCATTAAAATACAGCGAAGAGGAGGAGGAGGAGGAGGCCGTAAAAAGCAGTGTGGTTTTATAGGTGCCCATAAACGGGCTGCAGGACGGGGGCATACGGGAGAGAAATCAGATCTCCCCTGGCCAGGGTGATTTCTTTTACTCCTTCATACCTTTTTAAACATAAAACCTGGTCCCGAGTCGCTGCACATGAATCAGGGAGGAAGAGGATTTATAGGTGGAGTCTCAGCTCCTGATGGCTTCGAGCACATTGTCTTAACTCTGCAGGAGGAGCAGGAGTGCCGCTGAACACAGCAACACATGGCAGTTTTTCAGTCCCTGCTATTTGCTTTATATCTTCAACCTGGTTTGATTTTTAAGAAATTGTCCTTTACAAGTAAAAACTGTGCTTTTTAAATTTGTCCTACAGTAAAAACAGGCTAGGCTGAGCTCCCAGCGAAGACACTGAGGTCATGTCTTCAGTAATTTTTTTCCGGGATTTTGGGGGTTTTAGCAACTTGAGGGAGTTTAGAGCGCAAACAACTGGTGGTTTAATCAATTCATAATTAATTAATCATTTAAGTGATATTTTTAAGCAAGAACACCAAATTTCACTGGTTCAGCAATATGAAAAGGCCAATTTGGGCTTTGAGAATTGTTTTCACTCATTTTATGGACCAACCATTTAACTGATTAATCAGGACAGTAATTGTCAGATGAATAGATAATTAAAATAACTCCACAAGGGGACATGGTGGCTATTTTTCAAGTATTTTTATACGCAATACATTTAATCTTGACTTCTTTTAGGCCAACAATATAGTTTTTATTTTGTGGAGAACGATATTTAGACCGTTAGCTTTATTTTACAGGTAATTTTTCTTCTAATTTCCTAGAGGGTTTACTGGAAAGAGCTTTGTCATCTGGTGCCAATTAACGGGAAATTGGTACACAGTCCTGAGGCAGTGATGTGGGTTTGAACTGTTTTAGTTGCAGCAGCTGTTGATTTTGATTAAATAATAATTGTAAAAAAATACATTCAAACAGCTAATTCAATAACTCATACATGAAAAATCTAAATAATAATAAGAGTACAGGTTAGTTGACAAAGCAGTCTCACCACAAGGTCCACTTAGTAGCTGTTCTGGAGCTTTCAGTCTTATCACATGATCTTCATCACCAGATGTCGTTTGCCCAGTAGTCCTGGAATAGTAGATTTTACTACTACTTTTCTCTGAGCACTCTGACTTCCCGTCTACATTGGAATTAAAGCTGAGGTTCAAAATAATTTAAACATCTACATTTGCATGACAAACTCCATCTGCTGATGAAGGTCATGTGATATCATCGAAAGCTCCAGAACAGCTGCTGAATGGACCTTGGGGTTTTCTTATCTGCTGTTTCTGAGGTCAAGAACAAACTTTGAGCCTCAGAGTAGTGTTTAGTGTTACTGTAGGGGGGAAATCTGGAGATTTGCATGTTTTAAGATCAGCTAAGAAGGTGAGAAAGGAAATGAGGATGAAGAAAAGAAAGGAGTAAGGCAGAAAAGAGAGAGAAAGGAAAAAAGAAAAAATATTTCAGTATTCCCTCCCTACATTTTCCTTTCCAGCTACAAACAGGTTTGAATTTTAGTTTCCACAGAAATAAAAATCAATAAGGTCTGTTTGTGTTTTGTTGTGTGCTTATTCTTTTACTGCTGACAAGAAAATCCTCCTCAGCTCAGGAGGAGAAGCCTCTCGGCTCAGCACAGTGATTCCAAGGCCAATTAGGCAGCCAGTAAAATAAAAGCTTTATTGACAACAGCTCTCCCCGACGGCCCGTCTCGCTGAGCCTCTCACAGCTCTCCTGCAGCTCTCCACTCTGTGACCTGAACCTCTCACAGATGCATTCCCCGAACAGCAGGCTGCAGTCTGGATCTGCAGTTTAACAGACTGTATGGGCGGGTCGCTGCCATGCAGCATCAAAAAATGTAAGTAAAATAAAATAATTAAAAATAAAATACAAAAATAAAATACAAAAATACTCCTTTACAAGTGAAAATCATGCTTTTTAATGTTTTGCTTCCAAAGTATTACCAGTAAATTGTACACAACACAGAACAAGGTAGTGACTGTAAAGAAGAGTAGATGAAAACGTTATATCTCCAAATATGGGGATTTTCATACTTTCAGATCAGCTGGGATGGAAAGAATGAAGAGAAAATACATATCATAAGAAAGAAAAAAGAAACAAAGAAAAATGAAAAGATATGAAAGAAGGCTTTTATTTTGGAGGTACACATTTTTGTGTAAATTGCACCATCTGGTTGGCAACCACTTACAGAAGCTTCTTATTCTTCACCAAGCTATTATCTGCGTTTGGAAAATGCTCCGTCACTGGAGAAAGTCAGATTGAAGGACTGTTTTTGGTCTAACTATATGTTACTGGTATCCTTTATTTTAACGTATCTGAATCTTGTTCATACAAACCTCTCTGGTGTGTTTCTTGTGCTGCTATAATGCTGAATTTCCTTCTGGGGGTCAATATAGTTTTATTATATCTTTTTTAGCCGACAACAGCTCTATTCACCGGGCTCTCAAGTTAAATGTAAAATGTGAATTTGACTACAAAGGAAACATTGTTTGAATTTCAAATCATTTCATGGTCCTTGAGTTTGGATTTTATGTATTTGATGGACAGTAAGGGTCTCCTTAGGTAATGAAATACAAAAATAAACAAGTTTAAACAGGTTGTGGACACTGAGAAAGATGTCATCGTAACCAAAAACTTTCCATAAATCTTTTATTTTATTTTTTTTTGTTTTTTAATGAGAATTGACCTCTGTTAGTGAGAGTTTTGGGCAGATTAAGATTAGATGACCATCTGAGTAAAAGTGAATTGGTTTGAAAATAATACATGAAAAAATATGAAGCATTTACCTTTCTGAATGACATTTGGGTGAGTGCAGCGATTTATCAGTATTCCTTTCTGATATTGTCTGTTCATCTTGCTGCACTTTGCAAAGCTGGTTATCAACTACTGTGTGTGACCTTTTCATTGACAGTGTGTATCGTCACTGTGTGTGCGTCTGTGATGGGGGTTATATTGACAGAGTAAATTTCACTGCCTTTGCTGCAGCAGTTCATTACGACACCCTAATTGGCATGTAGCCCTGGCATCACGCCGCAGTGAGGGAGGCTGACCACCGCACTGCATCGCAAAGCACTGCTGTGCTGACTTTAAAGCAGGAAGCAGCGAATCAGTATGTGAATGTGTCTGTTACTAAATATTTTAAATGGCGACAGACAGATTATTTCTTGTTTTAACAATTTTGTAGAAATTAGTCACCTTCCTGAAACCAGCGTTGATCAGAGACCAGAACACAGAAAAGTGTGTAAGGAAGTGAGATTCGTGAATATAAAAACAGACAAAATGACTTGTTCAGATGGAGGACTGAAGGAGAGAATGAAATCAAAGACAGACAGGAAGAGAGAAGCAGCCAAAGGATGTTCTGCCAATGCAACCAACTCCACATTTCCACATGGGTGACACGTGTCATCTCCAGCAGAGAGAGAAAAACACTGAAAAAAGTCCGTAAACAATCGGGGCACATAAATATCTGTGACAAGGACTCAACCTGCTCACTTTCACTGTGACACGAGTATGAACCCTCACATACAGAACAGTGGAAACAATAAGGAGAACGTGGGCGTGCATCACATATAAATATGAATGAGGTCTATGACAGCTTCAAAAGGCAAAGCTAATTCTTTAGTGCTACTATACACAATATGTCAAGTATTTCTCAAATTCATCCTCCGAGACTCATTTTTCTCAAAACAAGAAAAGTAGTTTAAACTTCTTCCACTTGTGAGTGTCAGGACACTGAATCAAGACAGAATAAAGCAGATGGAAATCCCTAAACAAGTGAAATACTGTCAGATTTCCTGGTTTTCCAGCAAAGTGTTCACTGTGGCTGAATGTGAGCCATCTTTGGCCCGTATATGGCTGCCAGACTTGGTTAGGTATTGAGGGTGCACAGTTGGACCAACTTTGGCAGAGAATTAACTCCTCATAGCAGCAGTCAGACCAGCGTCGGATCAGCGTTAGCACCTGGAGTTCATTCAGTACGAGTCTGGTTTGTTGCATAGGTGGATTCAATTTGCAATTATATAATTCTAATTTCTAGTCCTCATCAAACCTTTGTTCAGAGTCTTATTTAATTTTAGTATGTAATGTCTGTTTTTACTTGAGTTTTACAATGTTGCTTTAGCTAACTCTGAACTATTATGGCTACAACAATACTACTAATATACTGCACCTGCTCCAGGAAATGTGGAGTTCTTTTAGACCACATTTCTCTCTGCATAATGATCATCAATTTGGATTTTCTCCCTGTATAACTTTAGTTTGTCCTTTTTTTAAGCTCAGCAGGTCCAAAATGTGCCACTGAAATGTAGTTTTTTCACAGATCAGTAAGTGAATGTCTGGTTCTTTGATGTTAGCAATTGGTTCCAATTCAAAAATATTTCTTGGTGCAAAACTCTAAAAGTGAGTTCTGGACACAAAAACAGACAAAATGACTCAACAGATTGGGGCTTGGTACCAAACTTCAATTTGTTTTCACCACTTTCAAAAATATTTGTATAAAAATGTTAAATTTCAAAAGTAAGGAATTAAAAAAATCGCACTATTAGGGCTGTGTGATATGACCAAAACCTCATATCCTGATATAAGTCCAGATAATGATGCATATCACGATATAGCACATTTTAGGTTAGTGGTGTTT
Organism: Maccullochella peelii; assembly: GCA_002120245.1. Taxonomy (NCBI): domain Eukaryota; kingdom Metazoa; phylum Chordata; class Actinopteri; order Centrarchiformes; family Percichthyidae; genus Maccullochella; species Maccullochella peelii. The sequence continues at coordinate 21,583 of LKNJ01002676.1, forward strand.
GAGTCTGTTGTGGGAACCGGTCTGCGGCATAATTTGCAAAGTACAGTTTTCTGGTCCGTGTCAGACCTTTTGTGCCCAAACCACGTCCATGCGACAGAATTAGCCCCTCTTTTAGGTACAAGCTCCTCGGTTTGTCTTGGCTGGTCGGAGTCCTTCTACTCTTTGAAATTACCCCATTTTGTGTCACGTGCACTCTCATCCATGTTTGTTTGTTCTGCTTTCATGCAAATGTCCTGCCTGCATCCGTGCCGTGCGAAAGAACGCAAAGCGGCGTCCAAATGATGAAAAATATCGTCTATCCTATCGTAACACGATATATACTGTCATGTCGTACAGTCCTGGGTACTATTATCAAAGGACTGTCAAACAATACCCAGCCTCAGGGGTGATTATTAGTGATGATGATGATGATTTGAACCTCACTAATTTTTTGGTACCAACGAAAATGCGTCACAATGTATCACCCGGTATCCCAAACGGTCAAGTGCCGAAAGTTGGCATCAAATGTCTTGTCAGATTTGTAATCTTGTTTACTTATTCTTCGATCAGATAGTTTCGGATTGAAATCAATTTCTTATTTTAAAGTAGGTGTCATACTGGTCCCAGCACCTAGAAAAACAAAACAGAGACAAAGAGACAGAAAGGTCCACTGACGGAACCACAACAAGGTTTCCTTCCCTCCTCTTGTCTCACTTCTTCACACTGAGACATGAAGACTCTTCACTGGCCTTCACATGGCTAAACCTCTTCAGAATAACAACACTCATACACTGCAGTGCTTCCTCTCCTCACTGTACAGCATTTAAACACTCACTCACACACACTGAAGGCCATTAAGAGTCCAACCAAAGAGTTAAGAGTTGAGCTAAATATAAATCTACAAATGAGGCCTTTTAGCTCGGTTAGCTCGTTAGGGCGATGCTGCGATCATCGCACAGCAGCGAGCACAGAGCTGATCTCAGGCCGTCGATGCTAACGCACACTTCGGTTTATACACACACTTTCACACTCGTCAGGACACAGTCACTGTGCGAGCCTGGCAATTGGCAAGTCTCTCTCTCAATGTGTTTGATCTCCCAGTCATTATCCAGTGCAGCGGCGTTTCATCACCTCCCTGATCACATCGATCCGCTGCCCCGCTCAGCACCGACGCACTCAGACTGCCTGGTGCTCAATTAAAAACTGGGATTGCTATCGACAGCCTCCGTTTGATATGTATATGTCTGTCAGGTGAAAAATGTGCAACAGAGCAGGCCAATCTGAAGGTAATGATGTGCTCTTTCTCCAGCCTCATCACCTAGGAGTCATATTTACATGTTATCAGTTTAGGGATAAACGTAATGATGCCTTCACTTATCTTTTATCTTCATTGTCAGTTCTGTTAAACTCAGTAACTGACTTACTGGTAGAGTGACCACCCACACAGCTCATTATTTTTAAGTAGCCCCACCGTTTCAGTCTTGCTGCTGCCGGCTTTGCTCATGCCACCACTGATCTTTCCACCAGCACATGTTAATGTAAAACCAGAGGCCAGAGTGCATGTGTGTGGTCCTGTACATCTATCTTTGTGAGGACCTGTTTGAGTTTTACACCTTCAGAGTAAGAAGATTTTGTCAAATCCCCCAATTTCTCCAAAAAGATGTTTAATTATTCTAGCCTATATAGTGGACAAAGTATCCCACAATGCATCGTGAAAGGTAGTGTCCAACCGATGGTCAATAACTAAGTACTATATACCATCATGCATTGTGCTGAAAGAAAAATGGCAGACGGTCGAGAGGAGAGAGAGCAGCAGAAAAAATAATATGCTTAACGTGACCAGAGCAGCACATCACAACACAAACTGCCACAAAGTACTATGTATTTATTCATTTGGGAAAATACACTCAGTATAACATCATGCATTTATCACAAAAAATGCTTGACGGTATTCATTAGCCGACATTGATCTGGTACGTTTTAATTAATGTAATTAACCCGAGTAGTGTCCGAAGGTGTTTTTTCATTTTGCCGATGGGCTCACTATATAGACTTCCACATAGAAGTCCCTCGATAGTGAGTAGGGAGTAGTGAATAAGTGAATTACTTCGGATACAGCCTTGGTTGTAAGGTTCAGGTTCGAAGGTAGTCACACAAAGAACACTGAACTTCCTTCTCTGAATTCAGGCCTCTCAGTTCTTGTCCAACACTAAATCTCTCTGCGGTGATGAAATGGAGGACTTTGGGTTACATTTGTTTCTCTGAAAAGAACTGACGTCAAGTCCTCTGGTTTACATCTAATTGCATCCCTCATTTACATAAAAGAGGAACAGAATGTCGCGGGCTACAGGGCTCATCTGCAGATAAAAGACACGAGCTGCCTTATTACACGAGAGCAGTGCGCTGCATACGATTAGCCCATTAGATTCAGCATGAAATCTGATTCCCTCAACACTTCTCCTATATACCTGTAGGTAGAGTGACGAGGAGACCATCAGGGGATTCATTAGCTTACTGTCATAATTAATGTGGTATGGAGCCGGCAAACAGCTCCCCTCAGGGAAGGCGTCAGGTTGGGAAATGTAGGAGGGTGTTCACAATCGCACCGTGTCAGATAGTGTTACACATTGATTAGTGCTATATGAGCTCTGTTAGAGCTATTACGTATCACACCTGATTTAATCAGCGCGGCAACTGGGAGGGAACGGAACTGTTCAGGACAACAAGTGGAAGAAGAGGGAGGGGAAGACAAGGGGAGGAGAGGAGGAGAAATAAAGGATGTGGAGGTAAAGAAAGAATAAGGAAACAAGGCCACAGGAAAAATGTTGGGCGAGAACAAATATATTTCAATATATTGTTCTACCTGCGAGTGTCAAGGCTGCTGTTTGGCCATCAACTGTTGCTGATTCAACATCACACCTGCACTCTGTTTAAAAGAGGGTATTTTTCTATTTTTATGACAAATTGTACATAAATTGTTTTATTTATTTATTGGTGTTTTGTGGTTCTGTTTCACAAAAGGTCATTTGATTTCACTAGTTAGTCTCTAACATTTGGTGCTGGGCAGGTAATGTACAGAGCTTCATTGTTAATATATAAAAAAGCAGATTTAAATAACATCTCTAACTGCATAATCCACCCCAAGTCTAGACCATTCTCCCCACTTTAATCCCCACTTCAAGCAGTTTTCCAGCCGTTGCTATTACACAACATGCTGCACGCATGCAAAGTCAAATGTTACACACTCACTGGCTCACTGCATTATATATGACTTCACCTGAATTGACCAATGAGCCCTGATCAATCCTGTTCCCAGAAAAATATAAAACCCTCAGCAGTGTTGTTCCAGAGTGCTGAAACAGAGCAGGGCGGGCCTGAGTGTCAGCAGTGATGGAGGCTGCAGATGACTTAGCTTCCCTCTGCACAGGCCTCCCTGTGCTGCTGCTGCTGCTGCTACACCGCTACTTCTACTGCTACTGCTGATTTGTGACTGCAGGAATGTGGCACGTCAGGCTGACGGTGCGCCAGCCAATCATTTATTTGGGCCAAATACAGCCTTGTGTGGCTGCAGGATGCTGAATAGATGGCTGGATGGATGGAGGAGAGGCAGGAGGGACGAGTGGCTCAGCCAGCACACATGCTATAACTAAGAGCATCAGCACAGCGAGCAGGGACATATGGAAATGAGAACAATATTTACTCGAGCCTAGAGCGCTATGGATGTTATTTATATAAGACGGACCAAACCCACTCCCATAAAACAGACGGGCAAGCGAGACAATTAAAGAGAGCAGAGAGGCGGCAGAAGCAGGAGAGAACATTGCTCTGTGTCTGACCTATTTAGCAAATGAAGTGCCATAAACACAGCAGATCTGAACTCCCTCTGCAGCAGACAGCCAGGGCTAAAACAGAGCTAACCACCCCAACCCTGTAAAAACGCTAATCAAAGCCTGCAGGGTTCAAAATAGCTTTTTAAGTGGGGCAGCCTTTTTCGCAATGCCTCAAGTCCTTCTCGCCCTCGTTACCGCCCATTTCTGCTCAGTCCTAAATAAATCATCAAAAATCTAGCAGCACTTAACGGATACACAGAGCTCGCACGCAAGTGTACAGCATGCACTCAATCTTCTAACTGGAGTGAATACCAAGAGATACTGTATGAGATAAAAAATATAAACACTGATTCAATCTAAAGGAAAAGCAGTCCATGTATACAGTGAAGAGAGCTACTGGATCACACTGGGAATCCCTCTGCTGAGCCACAACATGTCTGAATGTTTCTGAGAACTGATAGATTAGAAGGCCAAAACTACTAAAACAAGTTGTAATAAATGGGAATCATCTTTTAAGGCCAACTGAATCCTTAAGCAAGGGCACGTTAACGATGGCAGTCTGAATCTGGAAGCAGCTCTCCTTAATATTTTGAAATATTAACCATTTTTCTGAACCTGGCAGTGAACCAAGAAACTGCACTTCCTGTTGGACTGTAGGACAGTCTGTGTGCAGTCTCCGACACAAGAGGGGAGAGGCAAAGCGACCGAACCAATGATAATAATGTATGAGCAGGAGCAGAGAATATCATTCAAACTCAACTTGCTTCCACAGAATATTTTCTTGGCAGACTAACACACCCAGTATGGCCTTAAACCAGAGAAGAAGAGGAGATACTTAGGCCCGGTAGGTTTCATGCAGGGCTGGTACTTGACTGAGGGGTTTAGCTGGACTGCAGCTGGAGGATCAGGCTGAATCAGCTCAGCAGGTGCACAGCTGCAGGTTATCAGCTGCCTGATGAACAGGCCTGCAGGCAGTGAGGCTGTGAGGTGAACACTATGTACTAGTATTGACAGTGCTCTATGTTTGAGGTACATGGAATTAAAGGGTCATTTCACGCAAATTACAAAAAACTTTTTCTCACTTTTTATCATTTTGGTTGTATTTGTCCAGGTTTTGAGATATGCACTTCTGAGATTTCTGTCATTTCTCAATGCTGTGAGCATCTTCGACAAAAATCGATTCACCACCATTGTATTTGGGTGGAGGCAGAGATTTCCAAGGCTGATATCTCAAAACCTGGAAAAATAAAATCAAAACTGTCAGCATAAACAGATACCATTAGAGGAAAGTGAGAAAATAACCCTTCAACTGTTGTACTAACAGAATTGCAAAGTACATTTTATCTACTCTGCTTCTGTTGTGCACTGCATTGCGGAATAATAAAGTACGTCAAGACCAAACTCAGAAATATAATAATTGCATTCTGGCATTATAAGTACGCTTAATGTTATTTTCAGGGTAAATGCACGTCATACTAAAATCACCTGGGACTATAGGCACCTGGAGCCCAGTATGCAAAAATGATTTGCAAGCACTTCTTACACACAGGCTGCAAACAGTAGCAGCGTCACATGTCACAAATGATTGTTGTTCGCAAGTTGCAGGTACATTTGTTTCTTGCACGCTAACGCACGTGTTTGTTTTGGTTAGTGGAACGTGTCCAAACTAATGAGAGAGAAAATGATCTCATGTTGCAAATCACAGCCTGTATGTTGCACATTTCCTGAAATGGGCCCCAGGATGGCGGCGAAGGCACGCGAGGCAACCGCCTCAGGCCTCACACTTTCCTGGACCATCCTGACGCACACAAAGCTTTGGTGTCAGTGTAATGGTTTTGTAAAGGTGATAGGTGAGATGCAGAGGGGGGTCCCCCAAAACAAAATCTGACCTTGGGTCCTAGAAACACTAAGACCAGCCTTGATAGGCCCACATACAACCACAGACCTGCAGACCTTTGAGCTGGACGTTTCATTTCGAGCTGTTTGTACACCTCAACCCAGAACTCAAGTTCATGTTACACAGCAATTTTATACTCAATATACTTGAAATTGGACCTACTTTAACTCAAGCAAGCAGTGTTCAGCATCTGCAAATCAAATGTTTTTGTTCAAACAACAGCACCAACATGCTTGATAGCAACTGAACCAGACACTCGATACCAAAACCACACACACAAAATACTGTCTGAGCAGTTCACACCGGTTTTACAGCCAAAACTGACAAAATGTTGTGTTTTTGTTCCATTAATGTGGATTTCATGAAAAGCAGCATTACAATCCAATTGATAAGCCACCAAAAAGATCCAAACAGAGAACCCAAACATCCACATGATGTGTTTGATCCTGTCGGGGCAGCACTCACCTGAAGCAGCAGCTGCTCCAGGAGGCTGAGCCCCCACAGCGGTCTGTGGCCCCCCCGGTGTCGGTGGTACAGGCCTGGGCCAGGATTTAGCCGCAGGAGGGCCGACCCTCACCACCCCGACGTACTCCACAAAAGTCCCTGGAAAGTCTCCCTTCTCCTTGGTCGTCTCGTTGGTGCCGTGCAGCCAGCCTTTGGGGCTCCGCTCGTCCCCATCCTGGTAGTCCAGTCCCGGCACCGCCATCAGCGAGGCCTTGGGGACGGTGAGCAGGTCGCCCGGCTGGAGGCTGATGTCATCACCGCGCTCCCGCTTGTATTCAAAGAGCGCCCGGTACTGGAAACTGTCAGATGTCATGGCAACAGTTCATAGGGCAGTTCTAAAGCCAAAAATACAGATGTTGCCTGAGATTTGCTGCGTTAAAAGTGAAATCAACGCCTTGAAAAATACCAGATGAAAACTCTGTTAGTTCAAAATCCCTGAGGTGAAACTGGAACTCAACCTAAACCTGGGAAACCTGTACTGGCGCCTGAGATTTGCTGTGTCGTGCTGACATCGATGACATTGTGGAAATGATAAAAATCTGATCCCTGAGGTGGAATTTGACACCTTTTTTTTGTCCTACAAGCCCCCAAGGAGCAGGTCCAACCTTCTTAATCCAAAAGTCCTCCAAGTGCAATGAAACTGAGTTGATTAGTCAGCTGGTCTTTGCTTTAATACTGCAGATTTGGTTAAATATCCATGCATTTCTTTAAAAATCCACAGTATAAATCCTCCCGTCAGTCACAGCTCTCCAGTCAGAGGCCTGCAGGCTTTTGTGATGAAAATGGACAGACAGACTAACCAGCTACCCACACTGTGTCTCTTTGATGGGGGGTGGGGGTGGGGTTGGGGCTGGGTGGTCTGGAAACTGGAGGATGGCACAGTTCTCTAGGACGGGGCGACCTCCAGACGATGCCCCAAAGCTTCTGCAGGTTCGTCCGATGTTAATGAGAAAGTGTTCAGAGCCTTTACTGAGTCTACTGTCAAGACAGATGCCCACACACACACTTATACACACTCACACACGTACACACACACACCTGAGGAAATCCACTGCAGTGCAGAATTTGGCTTCTTACTCGGAGCACCCCTGTGTGCACTCTTCTGTATGAAATCCTGCTGCTTCGCCTGTCTGGTCTGTGCAGCCTCCTGACGCAGACTGACGCTCCTGCAAACTTAAAATGAAGTTATGAGGTTAACATCCCACACTTTTAACCAGTTATTAGGATGTAAATGTAAAAACACGGTGATATAGCTCAGGCCTCAATGTCTTTCTGCAGGACAGAAAGACATTTAGGACAAAGCATGATCAAAGCATCAGTATAAGTAAATAGAAATTATGAAAATGTGAGAATATTCTAACGAAACATATCCCTCCCCACTCTGCTTTGCAGGCTGACAGAAAGACACTGAGACTATCAGTTACAACAAGCGTGACGAGGCGAATATGAACTTCAGACAGCGTGCCCGACCAAACTCGCCCTGCGCCAGTCTGCCCTGCTGTCTGCTGCCCTCCAACACGCCGCAAACTCACCGTTCAAACTGCACGGATGAGCTCTTGTCCTCCACCGATGCCTCCGTGCGCGAACTGTCCGCTTCGACACTACCTGAACCCCGCAGTGCGAGCCCAGACATCTGTGAAGCCCATCGGGATATATGGATGGCGTGGCTCGTCCAGCAGACAGGCAGCCTGCTCGGTGCTGTAGTGAGCGGCAGTGCTGATGTCAGTAGACCCCTCCTCCCTCCGCCTCCTCCTCCTGCTGTCTGCAAATTATGCCAGCACGCGGCGGAGACGGGACGGGTCGGTGTGGCGCACCGCTGCTGCAGCTGCAGCAAAACACCGCGTGACCCGGATATGATGATCTTTTAGTTTCTGCTGCATTTTTAATTTCGTCTTTTAATCTGAGTTGTTGTTATTATGTTACAGAGGCACGCGGATGGGTGGGAGGATGTTCAGGAGCTGCAGGGAGGTGATGAGTTATGTAACAACCCTGTGACCTGGAAAAGAGTCGCTGCATGTATCCCTGTGCACCAGGGTCGCATTTTAGGACAAAATAAATAACTTAATAATAGAGGATGGAGGGATGATACTTAAGAGGTGGATGATGGGAGAACAGTGCAGTCCTGGTCGCTGTGTACTGCGCACATGACGCAGCAGCAGACTGCTGTGTCATCAGGTGCGCACAGTTTCAGCTCGGAGCTGCAGAACTCATCCAGGTACAAACTGTACACAGCAGGAAGGAGAGCTGCAAGGTGCAATCTTTTTCTGTCTTTGTAAGCCTGAATGACAAAACCCACAGAGAGTAATGAGACATTTGGACGATATGATAACAATATGACACGTTGTAGATAAAGAATGATGAAGTTTTTTATGCAGAACCTTTCAAAATAAAGCAACTATGTGTTTTATGATGTTACTATATGTTCCCTTTTGTGGAGTTTGGTTTGGGATAGGTGATCTGTTATGTCTGTTATGTGTCAGAATTTGTCAAAACACTTATATTCACTTTCTTATAATTTTCATTCAGTTTTTCTCCTTTTCCTGCTTTTTCTGAATCTGTATTCTCAAATGAAAGTACTGGTGATGATAAAATATGGCCGCCATCTCTCATCTTGCTTAAGTTATATATGCTGCCCATTATTTCTTTTTTTTATGTTTATTTTATTCATTTATTAATAGGGATGTGCTGGTTTCTGGATCTATACTGATATTTGTTGCTGATTTATTTTTTTTTGTGTGTGTGTCATTACACATTATGACAAATTTCATTAAAAGAGATGTTTAAAAAATACAGTGTATTTGGGGTCTCACAGATGCATACCATGACGACATGTAAACAACATGTAGATATAACAGCAGCAGATGTTCATCAACAAATAGCTCCAATGCTGCCTGTTGCTAAAACCACAATGTCTTGTTTTTACATCTCTGTTTCGATGCCAGTTCAATAAAGAAGATAAAACATGTAACTTAGCCAGCTTTGGAGGTGATGGAAGGTGTATTTTATATATTTTGATAGAGCTACGCTAGCAGTTTCCCTTCCTTCCAGTCTTTTTGCCAAGAGAAGATGTCCTCGGCCTATCTGTGTACCAAGCACACAGAGATGAAACTGATATTTATCATCAAACTGTGGAGAAGATGGTGAACATGAGGACTGTTTCTCTAATAATGAAAGGGTACCTCTGGTATCCTCAGATCGTATAGAAATAAAATTTATTTGTATAATGATTATCAAAACCAAAGTGTTTCCTATTTAAAAAATAAAACATATGCAGTAATAATACCAGCAAAACAGTACATTGTAAAATAAAAATCTAGCGTGCAGTATATCAAAGAAAAGAAGGATCAGGAATTAAAACTTAATAATACATTTCACTTGTGGAGGTCTGTCAAACCAGTTTCAAATAAAAACTGAATTATTGCAATAAAATCCAGTTCTTTGCTAATCTTTCACTCTAGTTGTGTCTGAATTCATGTTCTTCTGTACTTACACTTGCTATTCACACTGACATTATGGCTAAATGCAGTGCACTATGAGTAGCCGGATGGTGGACTCATAACGGTCAAAGAGTTGAGTGTGGAGCGCTGCACACTTCTCACCCCCTCAATGGTCGCCATCTTGGCTACGTAGCGGAAGGGGAGGGACCACCAACCTATGAAAATGGCGGCCGCGGTAGCGATTGTTACGGTGATCAGTTTTAATAATTTAATTCAAGTCAAGTGAGCAAACAGATATTTTGGCGGACAACAGTCGCGGTCAGATGTTGGCGATGACGCTCTGCCCGGCTGCAATTCACCATTAAATAGAAGAAGAAGAAGAAGAAGCCGTCAAACGTTGCGATCATCATTTCTGGTAAGTCCACGACATCCGTGTTTGATATGAGACAACACAAATTCAAAATTCACGCACTACGCAAGTAAGTACACAGTGTACACAGTGTACTACATGGAAGTGTACTAACGGAAGTATCCGAACTGAGACACAGCATCTCTTTATTTGCATAGCCACTACATGTCTCAGCTAGGCTAGGCATATATTCTTATTTTCAAAATGAATTAGGCTCAGAGGTGTCATCAGTCTGCATGCCAGTGATGCTTTACAAGTGCTAGCACATACTTAAAAAAGTATCACACAATTTGAAGCAGACCTAATTTTGTCTTTTTTTGCCTGTATGTCCACGTTTTTTTCATGGTTTGAGCAAATATTTGCATATGAACGAATGGGGAGGGACATAAGAACCATGTTAATTGGACATTCTTAGTTCTTAAAAATGTATTCGTAGTGTAAAGTTTTAAAAAGAAGCAAATTTTCATTGATTTATTTTTCTATTGTTGAATTCTTATGAATTAATAGATGTTTCTATGGTCTTTCTGAGCTCTATTTGTAGCCAACATTTGCTTACAATTCAGTAAATCTGCACCATAAAAAGCTGCAGGTTGTTGCAGTCGTGACACATAGTTTCTGTTTGCACGAATGTTCAGACAAAAATCAACTGGATTACTTCTAAATGTGATTATCAGGCAAGATCTGAAGTTATGAGGAGCACCTTTTTATTTGTGGACACTGGAAAAAGTATGTCTCTGTGATTCCAGCAATTTGTGAATGACGTCTGAGTCCCAATTTGGTTCACGTGCATCAAACTCCTAAATGTCTGTCATGGCAGCATCGTCCACTCCTCGTCCTCTCTTTTCGGTGCACAGTTAAATCTCTGTCATTCATCTCTTTCAGTTATGTGACATTCAGTCTGACACGCTGCCATGTATGCAAATGTAAAGCGACAGAAATCAGTAAAGCACTTGCTGAGAAACAGAGAAAATATAATCAGGATAATACAGGCGTTTAGTCATGCTCGTGTCTCAGCGTCAGACAGGGATGATTGTCTTCTTTCTGGCTCTCGAGCGTCCGTCTTCCTCTTTGTCTCATCTCTCATAGCCACACAGGGAAGACGATCTTCACGAGAGGAAAGTGTGTCTTCCCAGTGGAGATGGAGGCTAGTTGTCCCAGATTAAATGTGTCAGATTATACAGGCACCTCTATCACATTGGGAGAGTGCAATTACTCACACATGCAAACAGTCTGCATCTGAGTCTGTGTATACACAGCAGCGTTCCCATGGAAGCATGAGTGAATGTTTGCTGTAGGCTGTCAGGACAGAGTACACATGATGGCAGGCTGATCAGTGTTTGTCTCCACTCATGGTGGCTGACTGTCACTTTTCATGCAGGGCTTGTGCATTTATGCAGCAACTCTATAGAACCCAGGATGCTTAACACTTTTATGTTTGCGTATGCCTGTATTACACTGAAAACTATTGTCTGCACTTAAAGTATTATGTATTATTATTATACTTAAAGTATCAGTATTAGGGACAATGCCTGTCATCCCCTGCACGCCACACTGGAGTCAGATCAGAGCACCTTCAGCCGTAGACTGAGACCACCGAGGTGCACCACAGAGCGCCACAGGAGGCCATCAAACTGTATAACTCCTCCCTGTGGATCCACACACACACAAACACACTCACCTCATTTAGATAACCCTTCTCTGTGCTCTGTGTTAGGATGTGCTCCAGTGAGCAGCAGGGGTCAAGAGCTCAATGGTAGCCCAGGAGCGTTTCCTCCATCATGAGCTTGCTCGGCACATCGCTCCTCTGCCACGCCTGGAGAAACCCGCCAGATAAGAGCTTGCTATGTTGTCAATTCAATTACTCTCCATATTACTGCAGGGAACATTTGTTTTCCTTATCACAGGCAAACATGCGTTTTGAATTTGCAGAGATTCGGAGGAAGGAGGGTTGGTAATTATTCTTCATTGCACAGGAAAATTGTGCACTTAGTTATGGTATGTATGGGAGGTCACAGTTGAAGCAAGAAGTTTCTCTGTAAACTGTGATAAAATAATTGTACTTTCTGCTGTTCGGGATTTGCTAATTTGATAAAAATCTGATTTTTAATGAGCACATAGAAACTTTCCACTTTCAGCAGATTAACGTGAAAACATCCTTCTAGTGTCAAACTTTGCACAGTGAAGCTCAAACATTCAGCTGTAGGAACAAGAAGAAAAATGTTTTCATGGAGGGAAACTTTAACTAAGAGCTCCTCTTATCTGGATTTTGGCAGCTGGTGTTAGGAATAGTGGATGCTAGGTGATATCTATTAGGGTGAGGGGTTATGAGGTTGTAGGACTTGGACCCAAACGCAGACATACTCAGAGGTAGAAGTGGAAACAAGGTTTATTGATCCTCACTATGGTCGAGGGCATGTAGACAGGTATATGAAAACAGGTAAGTCCAAAACACAGGAACACGTAATGTCTGGGTGAACAGTGAACAGAAGAAATCCAATATGAAACAGTTCAAAAACAGCGACGCATGAATAACTCACAAAACAAGGAACCATCCAGCAGAAGGTAAAGACCCTTCAAAACAAGACCGGAACATAAACTAATACAAAACCAAGACCAGACAAAAGATCATAATCATGAGCCAAGACAAGAAGGCATGAACACACCGTGAACATAAAACAGGACTTTCAAAGCCAGACCAGAACTTAGACCATACATAACAAGACCAAACCAATACCATAGATGCTAACAGCTGGACAGTAAGAGGACAGCAAGAATTGTTAATGAGCAAAACTAAAACTGTAGGATTAATGTTACTAAGCCAAAAATAAAAGATTAGAAGAAGCAGTTAGTGTTGTGGACTGTTGTCTAAAGATAATCCTCCTTAATCTTAGATAGTGGCCTTGTGTCACTATGTGTGTTTGTATGCTGCGTGGATGAGACAGAACACAGACTGTGAGCCAGATTCATGTCCTTCTTCCACGTAAGCTGCTGTTTGTTTCACTCAGATGTTCATGATTTGACTCGTGGAGTGAATTTGTTGCTAGTCCTGAAAGTTGAACGTGATGGATTTTGTTAAAATAACCTGTTGATTATTAAACACGTAGAAAACAGGGATCCATTGCTGATTAGTCACCAACACACTCAGCAGGTGTGAAAAGTGTGATGATGAACGACGTGTCCAGGCTGCTAACAGGAACACACACCGAGCTGATCTAAATCCTTCAGGGGCTTTTTCATGTGATGTGATGGTGAGTTGTGCCCATCTGAACACCTGCTAAATAGCATCATATTTCACACCTGTAAACATTTGACCAGCACACACGCCAGTTTGCCCTTCAAATCTGGGCAAAAGAAGACAGACTTTGCGGACGTTGACGTATCTGGTCTTGTAGTTGCAACTTGGAAGGAGCCAGAGCCTGAATTAGGATGCAGCATGTATGTCCAGCCCTAATCCCATCTACAGTAAAGAATCAGCTATTTAAACACTGTATATAGGCTTATCCCTATAGGGATGGATGAATCAGAGGGATGAAGGATAAACAGGACAGGTTTGTGGCCTCCAGCTGTGTCTGCCTTACAGACTACGTAAACAGACAAGAGAAATTTAGCTGCTGTAAAGCTGTTAGGATACTGTGGCTGAAATCCAAAAACTACCAGACTTCTGCTTCAGCATCACTTCAAATCCCTGGTTATGTTGTCCTGTCACATCTCACATTTAAAGTTCAAGATGCAAAACATTTTTTACAATTATGGCTATGCTTTGAAAACAGAAAACAGCATGAAAATATGCATTAATGTTCTTAGAACCAGGCTGTTATCTTCATGAGTAATGTGACGCTCAGAAGTAATTGCAAAATAAAACATCAATGCCAAATGAGGCTTAGTCAGAAACCAGCAGCTGATTCTTAATTTCTTCACAGCTTCACAGCTGAGTGAAAACAGACTGTTTATGTGCAATATAACAGCAGGCAGAGGTGTCTGCCCGCACTACTGTATATGAGAGAGAGGGACGTCAAACACTGGCAGGAAGAAACGGGAACAACACTCAGCAGCCTGATCACAACATGAAGAGAAACAAAGACCTTTCTCCAGCCTTAACCCGGTGCTGTGAGTGAAGTTTAATAATGCTGTAGCTTCTATGATTTCTGTCACAAAACAAATGAAATGCACTGTTGGTGAACATTTTACCGATACATTCAGTATTAACATCTTGCCACATGTGTTAATTAACCACATTTCCTCATTATGCTAAAAGAAAATTGGCCAGCATTATGTTTCCTCAGAAGGAGACAAGGTTAGGCGTGCCTGATATAGAAGCTGATGGAGTCCAAAGCAGAGCTAAAAGGAGAGTACAAATTAGACTTACATTCACCAGGTGGACACAGACTCCAATGAGATAATCATGTTGCTCTGTGTCTGCTGGATATCTTAATGGTGTGGTGATCTGCTGAGCTTTGCAGGATCCGCATTCATAAACTATAAAAGAAGATGTCTACGATGGGTACAGGCAGCTGTGGACCCGGACCCAGGGTGAGTCTGAGTGAGACGGAGGCCGAGATAACGACAGCAACTTCATACGATCTAGTCTCTGGCTTTTGTTTGATATCTAGTGTCGGCAAAAAATGTTGTTGCACATTTGAACAACACTGAAATCACCTGTCGTGCTACAGCTTACAGTCATATTTAGACAATAGTGTTCACACTTTGGAGAAGGCCCTTCCCACTTTCAACATGACGATGACCCCGTGCACAAACAAGTGGTTTGTAGCCAGGTTCCAAAACCTGGTGGAAAGTGTAAAACCAGAAGAGTGGAGGCTGTTAGCAGCAGATTAATGCTCATGGTTTTGGAATGACATGTTGGAATGACAGCTATCACATATGGCTGTAGTGTTTGGGCGTCCGCATACTTTTGGTCATGTAGTGTAGTATGTTACAGAGGTACTGTACTTCCTCTTTTCTTGCCCTTGTTCTTTCTTTCTTTCTTCTCCTCCTTCTTAACGTCCCTCCTCCCTCCTTTACTTCCTCCTGCCTTTCCTTCTCTCCTTCTTCCTTTGTTTCTTCTTTTCTTTCCTTCCTCTTTTCTTATTTCCTCCCTTCTTTTCTCTTTTCATCCCATCTTTCTTTCTGTCTTTACTTCCCTCTGCCTTTCCCTCCTTCCCCCTTCTCTCCTGATTTCCTCTTTCCTCCCGTCTTTCCTTCCTTCCTTTGTTTCCTTCTGTCTCTTTTTATTCTTTCTCGCTTCCTTCAATGTTTATAAAAAGAAATATTTGTAAAAGTGATGCACAGTCCTGTCAGAGTGCTTGACCTTAATTTCTGTTTCTCAGAAAAGGGCAAACGAGAGGAGAATGCATTAATGTCTGGAATACTTTACCGTTATGGGAAGGGGTCTTATACATTCATGCCACATGCGTCTCAGAGTAAATACTCTGTACACATGGAACAGAAAGATAATGGGGATGCACTTAGAGAAAAGCAGCAGCAATGATGCTTTCATCTCTGCACAAAGTGACGGGAAAAGGCTCGAGTGTTCGGGGGCTCAGAGCAGAGAGCCGTGTAATTAATGGAAGGAAAACACATTTGGTATACACACCACCAATATTTCACGTTATTCTCTTCTTCTGAGCACTCTTCACTTGAAATAACAGTGAATTAGCTGTGACACGGTAAGATCTCTCCCTATATGAGGTTTCCCAGCGGCTGTAATTTGAGGTGAAACCACATAAAGCACATTAAAACTTTATGTTTCAGACTTCATGCTTTCTTTGCATGAATGAGTAAAAGCGGTGGTTGAAAAAGCAAGTATACGTATACAGTAGCACAGTATGGCTCTAATTTAATATAATTCAGAGAGAACAAACAACAAATGATCAAAAAGAAATGAGTCAAATGGAAAATATCATACATTAATGCATATATGCATATATACACAAACATTTACATATACATACATATGTGAATACAGTCTCACACTATGCTATATGGCCAAAAGTAAAGAGACACAGGCCCCTTAGCTTCAGTGAAAGGAAGTCTTAATGCTTCACCATACAATGATATTTTGTGTTTTACATGTTTGTGTTTGTTCCTTTCCTGTTTTAACATGACAATGTCCCAGTGCACAAAACCAGCTCCATAAAGATCTGGTTTTCCCTGTTTGGTGTGGAAGAATTTGACTGGCCTGCACAGAGCCCTGACCCTCAACCCGACTGTGAGCCAGACCTGATCACCCAACATCAGTGTTGGACCTCTCTGATGCTCTTGAGTCTGAATGGGAGCAAATCCCTGCAGCCGGATGCAGAGTGGAGAGTGGAGGCTGTTATGCAGCGTATTAAGGCCCATGGTTTTAGAGTCAAACATTAAACAATTATATATGGGTTTAATGTTTGGGTGTACTTTATCTGCATGTACAGTATGTATGCTGTTTCTGTGTTTTCACCCAAAAGCTCTTTACGGCTTCATTCATAAAATGTGGGATTTGGGAAATATCGTTCTCTGGCATGGTTATATTTTCAGCAGCAGAGCAAAAAATCTCCTCTCTTTTGTGCACAAATGAAATAGATGTCAAAAACTGCTCCCCACGCGCCCAAAGCCTTTTAATCAAAGGGAAGCCTCTCATGTTGAGACAGAGTCAGGCATCATAAAGACATCTTTCCGACTCTGATGAAAGAGCTCTGGTTGGTGTGAATTCTCCTCTTTGTCTCTTCCTCCTCTCCTCCCTGAGGGTTTCCCCTCTCTCTGCTCTCTCTCACTTTTATTTTCTCACTAACGAGGATGCAGACTTGTTCTGCATGTGGACATCAGGTAAGACTGTGTGCTGTCATAAAGCCATGCATTGTAGTTTCTATGAGTGCTATACGGAGCATGGGAGATGTATAGTCTGCATACAGATAAGCAGCGCAGCAGGACACAGCGGCGTCCTGCAGAGAATCAGAGTGGACAGATCGGACTCAGGCAGCAGCTGAATGATGTTCTTGAAATTCATTAGATTGGTGCCCTTGTCACTGGAAATGAGTGCTGTTTTGGTCCATAAAACCCAGAATGAATGCAGTCTGAGGAGGCTGAAACGTGCTGCACATCAGCATGTTGCATTATTATACATTATAGCTGTTGTAAAACCTTGACTTTGTGGTAGCTGGGTAATATTAAGAGCCTCTGCATTGGCATACCAGTTAAAAGTATGAAGAGCAGAGATGAGAGATGAGAGCCGTTCAAGCGGATTTCCACTTAGAAGTTGACTGACAGATGATTTAAAGGCTAAAAAAGGCAAATGAAAACAATAATCAGTAAACAAAGGTGTTCTAATAAATCTTAATCAAACCAAAGCACTCATTCACCATTAAACAAATAAACAGCAATAACTCACAAATATCCATAACTTACTCAAAACAATAAACCATAAACCGACATGCTGCAGCCAACAAAGGGAGAAGCTGATCAGGCCTCTTATCAGTTCAGGTGTGGCTCGATAGGTAGGGGGTAAGACCCGCCCCCCTAGGACTAGGCAGGAAGGAGGACTTTCAACAGCTGTATATTTTCCTAAATCTCCTGCTTTTCATTGGATTCTGTTCATTCCTCAATTCAACAGTTTGAAGATGTTGCAAGTGAGGAGATTCCAACCTTAGTAATATCTAAATCATTTGTCAGTGGCTTTCAAATTGACACGTTATGTTTAGACAACTAAAACTACTTGGCTAAGATTCAGGAAGGATTACATTTACGGGTAAAAGATGACCAAAGCTGACCATTCATGGTCAAACATTTTGTGGATACAACCATCCACCCCGACCTTGTGGCTCTATAACAACATCCCACCACTCCCTCCTTTGCCATATATATGGCCACTAGAGGGCGCTGTCACTTGAACGTAAACAAATGTCGTTTTGAGGCCCTTGCTGAAATGACTGTGAATGTCTGCAGCTGCAACATGAGCAGCATTGTTCACATACAGCACTTGCCTGCGTACTTTGTGTGTACCTGGAGGGTTAACCACTAGGGGGCAGATCAGGGCGAGCTAAATAGTAAAAATTAGTAAATGGCACCAGGCCCAAAATTCTATACTAGGGGACATTTTTTTTCACTCTTATCAAGCAACGGGTTCAGTGGATTTGGGTCCAGTGCACAGACCTACAGTATATTTTTTATACCAGAAGAAAATAACAGAGGACACCAGCAGGTGTCCAGTTCTGTGAGATCTGCAGCAGCAGAGAGATGGATATAACCGGAAAGTCATTTGTTAGAGAAGAAGCAGACTTATCACAGGTAACCCAGGGGAGGAGAAGGAGGCTAATATAGCACAGGTGTGGTGTCGCCGCTGTGCAGAGGTTGTCCTCATATTTCTCCGACTGTTGTTCTGTCTCTCTTTGTCCTCCGCTGCTCGCTCTGACTCTGACACCACACAGCTCTGCTGCATTACTGCATCTTGATATCCCTCATTTCTCATTCTACCACTCTCACAATCAGCTTTTTCATGCTGTCGGTGCTGCAAACATCCTGAACAAAGAGAGCGTTCATTCTCATTGTTAAACATCTGAAAAGATCATTCTGTCACAAATTTCCAGGTTGGATTTTCAGCACATTAAAGCAGCCACAAAAAAAAGTCAGATAACATCCACAGTCTGTCGATGAATGGGATCATAATGACCAACCACTGGACTACACGCACAAACATGCAAACAGGCAGATGCATTATCAGTGTGTGTCCTGCGTGCAGACAAAGCAACATCTCAGCACTGCAACAATGAAATCTGCAGACAAAGAGAGAAAGGGACGAGCATGAGGAGAGACGTGAGGATAAAGATGATTGAGTGGAAGGAAGCTGGAAACACATGAAGTCCTCATGAAGACATCATCGTTGTAAACTCATAAACTCCCGCGCGGTGCATTTGTGACACCGCGGCAGCTGTCAGTGGGGAACATTATTGCAATAAAATACTTGTTATATTTTCCCCAATTTATGCATGCTGTGTTTTTATTGTTCCATTTGCATTAGGTATGGCACCTTGGGAAGCACTCAAATCGCATTAGAGCGTACAGAAATTAAATTAGAGGCCACGTATTGATGTCCCCCCCCCCAAAGCAATTAATGCTGATTTATGCCGTTATTGGTTGAGAAAGCTGAACGCCAAACTCAGCACACACAGTCATATATAATGTTCATCTAAAATCAGGGAGCACTCCTTCAGCGTTATATGGTCTCATGTCACTAAATGAAGTTTTGTTCCAATTTGAGATCATGACACCAAATATGTTATCAGGTTTACACATGACAACATAAAGCTGAAATGAATTGTGGTCATTTTTTAAAGCATGGCTACTAATAATAATTAACTGTCAGAATGGTAGACTTGATACATTTTAATTTAGGGAATAAAATAAATGGTTATGTTTACCCAGGGGATGAATTCACGTTACAGGAGACAGGCTACAGAGGTCGGAAACAGACGAGACAACTTTTTAAAATGAAACGAATAAGATAAAATAAGATATTGAAGAAATAAGACATTACCTTAGATCATATACATGAAGTGTGCAAATAACTGTGAAAATGTAAGCACAGTTGTGTAACTTGTTAAGAGTCAGAAGTAGAAACACTGCTATAGTGTATGTATTATACATAATATAATATAAATATAGGCATAGAGACATATTTGTGAATAATATAACATATAATACATATATAATAGCAATAGAATATTCAATTCAGTTTTATTTATATAGCACCATATCATAACAAAGTTATCTCAGGGCACTTTTTCATATAGAGCAGGTCTAGACCGACTCTTTATATTTACAGAGACCCAACAATTCCCACCAAGAGCAGCACAAGCAACAGCAGCACGGAGAAACTCCCTTTTAACAGGAAGAAACCTCGAGCAGAACCAGGCTCTGGGTGGGCGGTCATCTGCCTCGACCGGTTGGGTTGAGAGAATAGAACATTGTGATATAATATACAATAAAATATAATAAATATTAGGCCTGTAATATAATGTAACTACTGATTTAGAACAATGAACTTTAATTAATAATGACTACTGGACTGAACTCAATCTGCTGATGAGGATTGAGTGATATGGTTGAAAGCTCCAGAACAGCTACTAAAGAGACCTTGAGGTGCGATCGTTTTGTCAACTGGTGTCCTACTTCTTCCTACTTCTCTGCCGAAGTTAGAGCCGTTTTGGTTTTTTCACATTGTGTTTTTCTGTGTGGGAGGAACTCGGAAACAAAGAGTCGTGCACGTCTGTGCACCTGTCGTGATGTAACAATGTCGGATACAGAATCAGACAGCTGGTGGGTTGTTTGGTCACCGTCAATCAAATCTCATCGCACCACATCCACACAGTCCTGACGAAGCAGAGTTTTTGAATGTTAAATTCTAATACTTAAAGATGTTTTTTTACTTTGATGTTGCTTATTTAAATGCTTAACTTGTTGCAGCTGTTGCAGCCTAGCCAACTCAAAAAACAAGATATATTTTATATCTCTCTATAATTTGAAAGGGGCCCCAGGGTAACAGAGCCAATCCAAAAGTCAGTCGCCCCGAACAGACCCAATCAGAGAGAGAGAACACCAACACTGAAGAAAGCAACAATACATGTCATTTCTCCTGCGCTTCCCAGTTCACACGCTCCATCTCTTGTTAAAAATGACACAACATATAATCAGAGCTGGTAGAGAGTTCGCTTAGATCCACACGCAAACCTGAGTCAGACTGCAACCATCTCAGACCTGATTAGACTGGATATAATTTGGACCTGGTCAGGTCTCAGTTACTTGGAACTGAGTGGACCTGTAAAGACCTCTCCTGCTATCCTGGAAAAGGCCATTTTGTGTGCTATCACATGACTTTACTGACTGTGCACAATCACACAGCACTTCACATTCTTAAATGAGCATCAATGTTAAAAGCCGTAACGCATCCTCACACCTAAACAACAGAATGGGTTGTTTGCCAGTGACTTTCAAAACGAAATATATGACCGTTGGAGAAGACCAGCGACAGGTACCGGACCTCTGTCGTCATGGTAACAATGTTTATGGTTAACGTTGTGAAATGGTCACAGTTTGGCTAGGGTAAGGAAAAAATCATGGTTACGTACATAAGTTACATCACGTGACTTACTAACGAAACATTCAACAGGTCTCCTGGGTGAAAGTGCTGTGTTTTATACCACCTCACTACGGTCAAAATATGGGTTGTAATTAGCTGCTCCCACTGACGACCAATATGGCTGTATTTTTGGGGAGGACAGTCTGTTAAAAACAGCACAGTGAGATTATGTTTGTCATTCCTTCTCAAAGCTTCCAGTAAACTAAGAATGAAACAGGTTTGTAAGATGGAATAACATGATTAAAGCTGAAATGTAAATGTATAATTTCAATGTAACACAAGTCAGGCATGTGCAGTGCTACTGTGCACAGCTTCAAGTGTGCCTGCTGCACTAAATGAACATACAGCAGGTAGGCAAACATAAAATAAAGACTTTCAAAGCTGGAAGTTTCTGAGAGACTGAGAGCTGATTGGTTATTTCCTGGTAGTAAGAAAGAGCGCTATGTTTTCTCGCTCTCTGGTGGGTGATTTCCAGCTGAGATGTCAGAGCTGAATATCCGAGTCTCCTTCTTCTCTCCCTCACATTTCAATTCCAGATAAGAGACTACGGAGAGTGAGGAAGACACAGAGGTGTTTTTTGTTATTTTACTTTGAACTCTGTTAGAAAGCAGGGGAGAGAGGGTGGAAGTGATTGTACATACCCCTTTTCCTTTTCCCTACATGTACTTTTTTAAAATGTTCACTGATCTCTCTGACTCCAGCCAGTGAAAAGCACCTCAGACAGCAGGGAAAATGCTGCAAATAATGCAGAAAGGACGGTACGGAAAGGGCGGTAAGGGAACAAGGGGACGGGCAGGGTAGAAGTAGTGACTTCACATGTGTCTGTAATATCTGCAAAAACTTAAATACAGTTTCTTTTAATTAAAAATATTTTTTTTGTAGAGCTCGATCCATACTAGATTTTTGAGGCATAAACCAATATAGAGTTCCAACTGGGCTACATTGGCTAATATTCCTTTTTTTTTCAAGAATCTTTTTATTATCACATTTTCTAACAAATATGCATGCCTTTTCTAAACAGTATATAAAAATCTGAATATGGCAAACCAAATAATAAAAAAAAAGAAACAAAACTAAAAACCCCTCCCTCCCATTTCCCTCACTTTCTTCCTACTTTTCTCTCTTTTTATATACACCTAAATAATTTATATTTTTAAAAAAGAATACACAACATTTAAAATAATAAAAGTAAAAGAGAAAAGTAAATAAATAACCTTAATATTCCTTATTAAACATAAACACATAACCCTAAAATTTGGTTGTTAAAGAATCACAACCAAGATTTGTACTGAGTGGGACATTACAACAGTGTAACTGTGATGTTGTTACCTAAACACTTCGGAATTTCTTTACTGCCATCTCTTGTTACTTATCAGCCAACAGTCCAATGCTCAAATATCTGTGATAAGCAAAAATGGAGACAAAACATTATTTAATGCCACGTTAGACACATTGGAGCTGGAGGAGAATGTAATTAAGACTTGGATGTTGACGTTAATTAGAAGTTGGACACTCACAACTACAACTTCCATGACATGAACACGACATAAAACATTTCAAAAGGATCAACTACATATAAGAAATTTGTTTCATAAACATAATTTGTTTGTTGCCAGTTTGGGCTTTTGTCAGGTTCAGAACAGCAGAACATTTCCGCAGAACCCGGAAGGAACAAACAGGTGCAGCTCTCCACCACCTGCGGCTGCAGCGACCCGCCCACAGCAGGCCGAAGCCCTGATTCAGCAGCGTCTGCACTCCCAAATCACCTCAGGGATTCCCCTGCAATAACAGCACTTCAGGTGCCTCAGCGGAGAGTAATCAATTAACAGCAAGCAATCTGCGGCTGCTAATGCATCTATCTTTGCTTTTTCTTTAATGCATCTAAACCTCTCTTTGCTGGTCTCTCCATCCCTCGTGTCTTTCTCTCTCTTTTTTTTTGAGGAGAGGAGACGACTTCAAAGGCCAGGTGTCGTTACAGCAGCTGACTCCCAGCTCAGGCATAAACATCCCATCAGCAGCCAAAAGCGAACGGCGTCCCGTCTGAATACAGTAAGCTGCTGCGATACTATCATTAAATATTTACTCATCCAGGCAACTGTGGGAGCACAGCATGTGTGTGCGTGTTGGTGCATGGGTGGGTTGAAAGTGGAAAAAAAAAGGCGTGTAATTGTGTGTGTGTGTGACGACGTTGGACTGTGATATGATGAATTGAAGACAGTTCGGGGTTGAAGAGATACAACAGCAATGAAACATCAAACAACACAACAGGAAATTAGAAAAATCTGAGCGTGCGTGTAAGTAAGTGTGGTGAAGTCTGATAAATGTCCTCGAGTGATGTCACATGAGTCAGCGCTGGTTGTTGCTGAAGACTTCAAGTTCGAAACTGAATAAACTCCGGGGGTGTGGAGAAAGAGTGATCTTACCAGACCTCTGTTTCCCGCTGTGCTTGAGGCTAAAGGCTACTAGCATAACACACTGGAGTCTCTGACCGACGATATCTGTGGTTTTGCTTTTTTTGATTTTTAATCCTTATTTAAAAAAACAAACAAACAAAAAAACCATCCATTGTGAGTCAGGGTTACAGGAGTTCAGTGCTCTTTTAAGGGATAATCAGAGTGATTAGGATCCATCCTGTGGGGATCATAAATATCTACACCAATTTAGCTGCTGAGCCTATCACCATGAACCCAGAATATAAACCTATGGGGATCAACAAAAGTCGGTAGGATTCATCGCCTGGGAATCAATGTCTGCACAAAATGTTGTGCTAATCCATGGAGTAGACGTCGACATATTTCACTGGATAAACTTTAATCACTTGATTGCGCTAGAGGAAAAGTCAGAGCATCACCAAAGTAATCCATCCAATAGTTGCTGGATGGACCAACCAACAAACAGACTGACATTTCCATCCCTAGAGCCGTGTTTCAGCTTTTCACAAAGACCGATAAAACAAGCCTCTATGAGAAAACACAGCAGCGAGCGAACTGAGGGTAAGAGGAGGAGGGTTCAGTAGCAGAGTGATGTTTGAGAGTGAATCATTTGTTGTGTGTATGTGCGTGTTTCTGTATGTGTGTGTGTCAGCTGTGATGAATGGCCGTGTGCTGCAGGACGCCTCGGGGCCGGTGGCTGTGATGATGGCGGAGCAGACTGTTCTCAGCAGCAGCAGAGACTTCAGGCAATATTTCACTTCAGTATCACACTGTCACATTTAGAGAAACACTCCAGCAGTCAGCCTCACGCACCTTTTCCTCTTTTGTTTTGTTGTTTTTATCCACAAATTCCTGGATTCAGACTGATATATTGATACATTTCCAATACATATGGGGTATGATCGGGTCAACCAACGAGTGATTTTTTCCCCCAGTAATATAATTGGATAATTTTTAGAGGCCTGAGAAAAATAAACGTATTTACAAATAAACAGCAAATATTACAGAAACTACTCTACACACACACACACACACACACACACACACACACACACATATTTATGTCCTGCTTTCCTCCCTATTGATTGTCTAATGATGGTTCTCGCCTGTTTAAAAAAGCATGTGAAATTAATGCTTTTACATCTACATGAAAAAATGTAATATGAATAATTTTGATGTTAGGGTTAGAAAAAGTTTTATTTATGTTCCCAGTGAGTCAGATCTATAATTAAGCTTGTAACCCAACCTTTGATTTGTCATCATTTTAGTGCTCGTCTGTTCTTATTTCTGCGTGAACCTGCCATATGTGAGTGATCTGTAAGTTTACCTTCAATACTTTGCTAAACCGTTCAGCATCTCAGAGTTTTCTAAGAAATACAGAAGCTGCAGCGGAAACTATTAATAAGAGCTTTGAAACCAGCGTGTCAATAAACAGGATCGTGGGGCTTCAATGTGAACAGGATGATTGCTAATCATCTGTATGCGTGCATGTCTTCACCCTCATACGACCAGCTATGAATCAGTGTGTACGAGATCATTTACAGACGTGCACATGCCTCTGCCTGTGGATGCGTCTGTATGGTCCCCACTCATCTCATCCAAGGGCGCTGCAGTCGTTCCTCCTGACAGACGAGTCGCTCAGAGCTGAGAAACTCCTCCCGTCCTGCGACTCCACGTCTCGCTCCTCCTGACAACATCTCCATCAGTCCGCTCATCCTCCTCACCCTCTCCATCTCTGTCTTCATCCAGCCATTTCTTGCTTCTCCTCTTAGAAGATGAAGAAGAGAGATGAGTGTATGAGGCCCAGCACGGAGCCGTGGTAATGAGGCCTGTGATGGAGACGATGTGCAGGACGAGGGGATGGATGAACGGATTGATGGATGGTGGAGGGAGGGGTGGGGGGTGGGGGACAGAGGGCACAGCATGGGGGTCGAGGAAGAAAAGATGAGATGAAAGTGGAGCTCAGCGTGGAGGGATTGATCGAAGAAGAGCAGGGTGGCACTTCAAAAAACATTATTTAAGACTGGACTTGTACTTTCCTTGTACTCCCTTCTTTGCCTTCCAGTGCTAAATGATGCAATGTGCTATCAATAGTGAATGTGTGAATTCAGGCAACATACTGAGCTGTACAGTAAGTTCTTCATATATACAGCGTATATGGGTGAGAAACGCACTCCTTCACTCCCTCCACCAGGAGACCCACAGACGGCCGCGGCTGGAAAAACCCCAAACCAGACTCAAAAACTTAAAAATGGACAGAAATTGGGTCGTGTTCTAATTAACCTCAGAGTGAGAATGGAGAGGAGAGAGAAAGGCAAAGATCAAACTATAAAAAAAAGAGAAGAATGGAAGAATAAAGCTCCTTTCTGTCAGCCTCATCAAAATAATCTTTTCCTGCTTTAAATGACTCCCTTTCTTTTTTTGCTCGTACTGTATTCGAGGATCAGAAATGACTCCTTGGTTTTTAATTAATGACCACAAGCTGAATTTAAAAGAACATCGATTGTTAAAAACAGAGTGTCTGGTTGATCTGGTTGAGCTGCTGAAGTGGGTTTTATTTCCTTGTTTTATTCTGAAAAACATTTTGATGGACATGTTTTCATCACTGCAAATGATGAACATTACTCTGCGAACGAGTTGCAGATTTCACGCGTTATTTGTTGACCCACATCTCAGTGTTTCTTGTGAATAACACATGATGTGTCTGCACCAGTTTAATTAACAGACATTTTGGAGGGAAAAAAACTTCACAGCCATCTGTGATGTGAAAGTAAACTTAGTTGTAAGCTTATAGCTTATCATTTATTCATGTGTCAATCATCTGTTCATAATCATTTGCTTGTATACTTATTCATATTTAGTAATTAGATGCTTATGTATTTACATTCAAGTAGTTAGTAGTTTTAGTTGAATTCTTGTCTCCAGTCTAACATGTGTGTATGCTGAGCAACGTGACTCTTGTATAAGAGGTCAAAAGGTCAGCTATATGGTGGAGTATAGGTCCTTATATGGAGATGTTTCTCTGCTCTCCAGATGTACGACAAGGGTCCTGATATGTTTTTGGAACGTTCCTATAGGTCTAAACTTACAGAACTATGTAACACTGACCAATGGAAAAGAGTTTCTTTGTTTCCAGAATACTATAAAAGCTGTATTCTTGTATTTTCTCTGAGAGATAGCTGACGACTTCTGATTGTCTGTCTCCTGTTGTACAATACATCTTTGTCAACGACCTGTAAGTGTTTCCTGTGTTTTGTTCAACTTTAAGAGTACAGGCAGTTTTCCACGGCAGTGAGCAGCTCGAGACAGAGAGTCACTTTAAGAAAGGAAAACTGTCATGACAGCTGGAAAATAACTGAAAAACAAAACCATTTTTAATTTTTATTTTAGGTCTAGAGCTGAAATGATTAGTTGAGTATTCAATCAATAGAAAAAAATGATTAGCAACTATAATCAATGAGTTGTTTAAGTCATTTTGTAAGCTGAGATGTCAATCATTCTCTGGTTACGGCTTCTCCAATGTGAATATTTGTACCTTAATTATACGTTAATCCAAAGCCAAAATGCTTTGGCAATATTATCTTGTTACATTCATGCCAATAAAGCATTGAATTGAATTAGCTGATTTTCTTTGTTTTATATCATTATAAACAGAATATTTGAAGTTTTGGTGTTTTTTTGAAGTTCAGACAAAACAAGGTATTTGAAGATACCCGACGGCGTTTTTTCACAATCGTATTACACTTAACAGACCAAAAAATTCATTATTTAGGTCCTGTCTTCTCTGAGAACTGTACAGCATGACATTTTTTGGCTCTTCGCATCACAGAAAAAACTCGAGGAGTTGCCACAAATTCATATTAACAGCTGAACAGATTGTAAATGAAGAGAATACAACCTGACAGAAGGATAATTGTAATGAGTGTGAGTGAGGGAATACAAAGAGTAATGAGAGCTTTTCTACATTCCTTTGTCCGATGTGTTGTGTCCCTCTCTGCTGTTATCTGTCCAAGAAAGCAGAAAAATGCTGCTAAATTGCATTTATTATGACTTTTAAAGAAGACAATCTCTCTCCTGCTGAGAGAACTTATTTACCACAATGCTTCATTTATAAAAAGGTATGTTGTGACACATTTTAACTTTATCAAAAAATTGCAGCTCTTACGATTTGGATATCGCACTTGGCCATATTGTGATTTCGATAATATTTCAATTAATTGTTCAGCCCAACGACACACACACACACACACACACACACACACACACACACACACATTGAGCTGCTGACACTACAGCTAACAATCAAGAGCGATCCAAAGCTGCAGTATGATCATTACAAGTGTGTGAACTAGGTTTGAATATTTTCCCATCATTTAAAAAATGATTACTTCCTGGAAAAAACTGCGGATCATTAATCATAAAATATATAGTTTCTTGTTGTGTTATGATGTTATCATTTCAAATGAGTTCGATTGTCTGTGAAGGAGGAAAACACAGTGACAACCACTTATATATGTCTGACATGAGGTTAATACTGCTGCAGTGACAGAGAAGGAAAATGTGTCTCATGCAGCCATTTCAGCACTTTGGCAGTTTGGTTTATTGTTCTTGGTCGTATTTAAGTATAGTTAATAGTAAGTCCTGCCCATTTTTATAGCTGATGGACCTCAATATAACTGTATACAAAAGTGATGCCATGTGTTATTTTTGCTGTTTTAATCAGTGTTTCCAGGTTATTATTTGGTAATTTATTTGGTTGAATCCAGATGGGGTTTTTTTCAATGTTAAATGAAAAACTTCTGTAATAAAAAATTAAAATGAGTATAAATAGATAAATAAATTACATAAATAAACGATCCACAGAGACAAAACCTTACTGGAAGAAGCAACAGGTTTCAGGCAGTGAAATGCACCAGAATCCCAAAGGGACATTTCAGAAACAGTGACAGTGACACCTCACAGAGACCTTTTCACACACACACACACACACACACACACACACACACACACATTGTGAGCCTGGGGATGGCATCTGTTCATGTGACGGAGAGTGATCTAATTTGACAACAGGCATCTGTGCCCTGCAGACTCCCCTCAGCTCAGAGATCTGCCACCTACACTCTTATTTACCCAAACACACACACACACACACACACACACTCACACACTGACTCCTCCTCCTCCTCCCCCCGCCTCCTTTCCTTCATCCTCCCATCATTTTCACTTCACATTCACCTGTAATTCAAAGTGAAGCAGCAGATGACAGGAAGAAGCTGTGGGCTAAATTGAGACGCGACTGTGAAGATGAGTATTGTATAATGTCTCTGAGAGCTGTGCAGCATGACACACTGTCTCCATCATGGATCCAGCTCTGCAGTCAGGCTGATGTTGAGCTTCATGTTAATATCAGATTGAAGTCAACTAATTTTAATGAAACTGCCACGATGAGTGGATTTGCTTTTGGAGGTGAAGTAAATCTCTGCAGAGGTTTTGTCCGGAGTTCAACTTTGGGGAAAAATGACAGACAAACTGACCAATCCTGCTAGCTTGCAAGCTATTGTGGCTGACTAATGCTAGCATGTTAGCATTTTAACAATTAGCTTGCCAGCCACTATTTCTTGCCAGCTAGCGCCGCAAGTAGTCACTATGTCACTAAGAAAACAGCACCACCAGTTTCACAACGTGCAAATAAATATCATCTGGTGTGACCAGGCACTAGTGTTCTGTTCCACGTCCATACCACAAAGGCCACCAATTGTATACAGCATAGACTGTATATAAAGATGGACGACATGACAAAACATCTCATTCGCCCCCTGGTGGCTGGCTGCAGTATAGGTCATAAGCGCCTCCATGTTAGCGGATGGAACATGGGCCAAACTGAAAAATCAACATACACGTAAAATTCTAGCAGCTAGTCTTCAGGTTTGTACCAAGCTTCAGCACAACACGATCCAGTTATTATTCTTATGGCTGATGACTGGACCGAATAATCTGTCCATCCTCATGTTATTTTGGAGCAGATTAATTGTGGTGATCAAAATCTCTGCAGAAGCAGGTGGGAGAGGGATTGAAAAACTATGCATACACAGACACACACACACACACACACACACACACACACACAGTTTAATCTCAACAAACATGTTATTGTGACAGCTTAACCTATCTTTTGTCAGCGTGTCTGATAGTCAGCCAACTGCTGAGAGAGGAAGCTTTTGTCTTGTATAAAAGAAAATAAACCCGGCATCTCTTTCCAAGTCGAAGATTTGGTTCTTCTGGGCACATGTTGTATCCACACCTGTAATCTCAGCTCAATTCACCATTTGTCGACAGCTTACTGCCTCCTTTTTTCATGGTAATTACAATGAGACAAGGAAAACAGGGAGATTTTCTCTCCAAAGTGGCTGCAAATGCAGTCTCTTGTCAATTTTGCACCTTGCAGGGGATTTTAGAGCTTTACAAGCTTTACTTTTTCTTATCTCGACTTGTTTATACAAACTGATTTAGTTTAGTATTTAACTGCACATCCCACACACGGACATACCATCTAAATATGTGATTGATTTTTCAACCTCATCTCCTTATTCCTCTTCTTCCCCCTCCCTCCTCATCCTCTCCTCTCCTTTGGGGCCTCTGAACAGATAAATAAGCTTTGTGGCTGTTCGTTCACGTCTGGGCAACAAAAATCAATTCTACTGCTGATCAATGTGTGGCTTCCTGCCCTCCAGGGACCACGGTCTAATCCTTAATTTGAGCCATGACAATGGCAATGGCTTCTCAGTTAATTCTGGTTCCTTTTGTTACAGTGGGGGCGTCCTTTAAAAGAAAACAAGAACAAAAATCTGGAAATATATCAGAAATGTACATTTTTAAACATTTACAGTATATTTGATTACTTTGAAAACACGTAAGGGCAAATTCACAAAGAATGGATTGCAGCCGCTGATCACTTGCAACTGCTATCTGCACCGTGTCAAGTTCCGATGCAAAGTCGGCTATAACTGGTGGCTTTGCACCAAGAACACAGTCGGCAGAACAATGGCAGAGAGAAGGAGAAAACTGATATTTTCTGACGGCGAGCTACAAAAAAAACAAAAAGTGAGATTCTCCTTCCAAATATCCGCTCACGAGCACGCCTGGCTACAATCATTGCTGCCATGAGCACTGGAAAGTCTGGGTGTGACACACCTTATAAATGCACTTCAGTTGCCACCAACTCTCTGAAGACGATAATAATTTTCGCCTTTGTAGGTGCTTTGAGAATTTTTTTTGTCCTATTTGTGCAGATGTAGTGGGAGCAAAAGTCACGCAATCCTTTTGTGAATTTGCCTAAGTTTGCACTTGTTCAAGAGTGTTCATGAGCCCAGAATATGATCTAGTGTGGGACTGGTCTATTTTTTTTGTTTATATGCTATTGACTCTAGTATCGATACTCAAAATAAAAGTATCAATCGAATCAATACTTCAGGAATTAATTTATTTCCTTGCCTTCTCTGACCTAGCTTGACAACTTCTTTGTCACATGCTCCACAATGCTGACCTGTAAGAGCACAGAGAGCTCTTCTGCAGTCCCTGGCACACATACAGTACGTGACACAGGTCGTGAAAGAGTTTAATTAGTCTGGGTCCAAGGTGTAGTCTGAACACAGTGACCTTCTCAAAAGAGAAGAATATCTGTTGTCTGATTCTAGCTGATTGGTCCAAAGTCAACCAAATGCAGGCCAGTTTTAGCCAAGATGTCATTCATCTGCAAATGACCAAATCTCTGGTCCCTGGGCTTATAATAGTGGTGATAGTGAAACTTGTGATTTGAATTGTTTTATCAGATCTATGGGAGGAAATTCCACATTTTGCTGAACACACCTGGGGCCGCTGGAGAAGCTGGAATAGAGTTAGAATGAATGAGCGAACATCAGACAAAGATTACATCAGCTAGAGGGAATGAGAGAGAGAACAGAGACAGAGAAAAGTGGTAGAAAAAGCAGGTGTGTGTGTATTGATTGTGTTCAGCTAGAAGCATGGTTGTCTGAGCTGACAGAGGAGGAGGAGGAGGAGGAGGAGAAGTGAAGGGCATCTCCTCCACCATAAGGCCCAATTTGTCTCCCATTGACCTGAAACTATGATACCATCAACCGCCTTACTCACTGCTGATTAAAGTTCCACCGCTGACCAACTGCAAACGCAACACGCAGCACAACACAACTGAAAAATAGCAGTAAAAAAGCAAATCCTTCAAAATAACATCCTAGTGTGAAATCTACTGCAAGCCATCAAATAAATTGTGTTTTTTATTGTTTTTGATCACACCGTTGATCACCTGTCCTCACTTTATTAACATTTTTTCTTCGGATTCTTTGGTTCCTTCTTAGATTTTTATCATAATCACCTTTAAATAAAAACTTTATGGTGTGCAAGAACTTTTTAGAAACCAAGCTGTACACAGACAAGAATGCACATGCACTTCACAAGCCAAGAGGTGATGTGACACCCATTTCTGCTGACTTCTAAGTACGGTAATTTTGCAAAAGTGTACTGAATGCAAATAAGGCTAATTTAGTTAAATTAAGTGAACATATAGAACAACCTTTACTAATGTTAGGTTTGTATATCATAGCTTTTAAGAAAAAGCATTTTAAGCACATTCTTGGAAGCATTTTGGAAACATCATCAGTTGTTAGCTAGGCCTTCCCATCCCATCCACTGCGTGGGAGACAGTCTTGGAAGGTCCCATAGAAAAGCAGTGGGAGTGCAGTGTTCTTTAACGGAGGTGGGGAAGTTAACCAGACATACGTTAACCAAACTAACCAGTTAGTCCATCTTTTAGTGATAAAGGCCTTCATTTGATACTGGATGTATGAAATTAAAGGGGCAATTTCATTAGCAATAACATCTAATAAAGTAGCCTACATATAACACCTACTAATAATAGGCCTACACCCTGGAACTGAATCTGTAAAACCACTTAATTAATATGTTTCAAATGTACTTTGTTGGCTATTTATGGGATTTCTGGCACCCATATCTAACACCTCAGGGGTAAATAAGATATTAATTAGTGATGACCCTCTTAATCCCTTAACACATTAAACTTGTAATTAAAGTCAAGTAGCCTATCTCTAATGAATTAATTGCTTTTCAAATTAAGGTATATTAATTATATTATATAAGGTATATTAAAGGGGTTAGGTTTTTACCTTTCAAAATTAATTGGAAAATTAAGCACTATCGAGCCACCATACAAACACCTTGTTTTATTGTGATACCTTTACTATTTTCAGTGAATGATGTCCTTAATGGCTTCATTCTTGCAGCATCCTCCAGAGTATTAAGCTGAACAAAATGGGACCCCAACTTCTCCCCCTGCACCATCAGTTTGATTTGAACAAATAAACTGTCCAGCCTCTGTCTGTAGAGAAAAAACAACCTGGATTGGTATTTTATTGAAGCTCAAGAAGGCAAACACAGCTCCACCGAGCACAGATCTCCACATATCTCTCCTCCCTCTGCCATCCCTCCACTCACTTTAATGTTTTTAGCTTAGCTTCAGAACTCCACGAAATCAATGTGGTTAGTTGAACAGACCTGTGACCACATGTGTACACACTACATGAACATGAAAAAACTGTTAACAGCAGTGTTTGCTTTCTCTAACACACACACACACACACACACTCTGATATATGTTCTGTTCACTTAATTATGTGTCCTTCATGCTGATAAAAGTGTCTGTGAGGAACCCAAGAGACGCAGGCCAGAGAATCCATCACTGAATATACCGCCCTCTTACTTCCTGGAATTGATTGATTGGAGTTTTCCAGGCAACACTGTTGCCAATCGATATCAAGAGACTGCAAGAACTTACGCTGATCACACACAAACATAACACACAGGTATATGTGCTTCAGGATTGCCAGGTCCAGAAATATGTTTATACCTACTACCATATTTTTTCCTCTCAGAAAACAGATCTAAACCAAACTGCCTCTGTTTTGTCTTTTTGACTGGTTAGGGCCAGGGCACGAAAGTGCAAGGAACCTATTGTTTTTGGAGAGATTATTATTATTATTATTATTATACTTTCGTAACGCATTTTTGAGTGGCTTAGGATGCTTGAAATCTCATGAAAATTGGCACACAAGTGAGAACTGGCAAAAATCGCAAAGTTCTGCAGTGATTGGGCTTGGGTGTGGCCAGGGCGCTCCATAGCGCCCCCAAATGCACGCTAGGGTTGGGATAAAGTTGCTTTGATCTTCATGAGATTTGGTGGGATTATTTCTTGTTTCTTTTAAGAGAGTTTGCCCAACAGGAAGTCAGCCACTTTGCATTTCCTGTGTAAATTTGAGGCCTTTAGGATGCTCAAAAACTCATGAAACTTTGCACCCGTAATCGAACTGGTAAATATTTCGATTTGATGTCACAGTTGGGTTTGGGTGTGGCACATCGGCTCTATAGCGCCCCCTAATTACTTTTAGTATTCATATGCATTTTTGACGCCCTTTGAATACTCGAAAGCTCATTAAACTTGGCACACACATCCTGCCCCGTTAACACTGTGAGAAAATACAGCAATTGGGTTCAGGCGTGTTTAGCGGGCTCTGTAGCGCCCCCTAATGTGTGGCAGGCCTTAGTCGGGATAAAGTTGTTCCGATATTCACCAAATTTGATACGTACATTGCTCTCATCATTTCGGACATATTTCCTATTGGCTTTCATTAACTCCACCCACCTGGAAGTCGGCCATTTTGAATTTTGTGTTTACCTGTATTTTTTGCGAACTTTTTCAAACTCCTAGAGGGTTTATCGGATTCATTTCATATTTGGTAGGCATAATCCTCAGACTAGAATGATGCTAAATTGCAAAGGAATTGGCAATATCTCGATGATGAATGATGATGTCATAGGTCATAATACAAGATGCCATTTTAGACAATTTACAAGTATGGAACTTTTTGAACTCCTCCTAGAGGATTCAACAGATTCACAAGTTTGGTTGGCTTAACCTTACGATATGTGTGATGCTAAATTGCAAAGCTTTTGAGTTTCCGTGGAACGCAGTTGCCGTGGTGAGACAGATAATTTGCATGTTTCGCAATGAAACAGGAAGCCCTTTAGGAGGGGCTAGGGATGCTCTAAAGCTCATGAAATTTTTCACACACAACAGAAGTGAAAGTTTTGATCTGATATGGGTCTTGGGCTTGAGTGTGGCCATATGACTTGATAGCGCCCCCTACAAAATTTGGCAGGCACATGTAACATCTCCAGACTTACAAAAAAGCCTGTTGGTGCCATGCTGTACACCCAACAGGAAGTCTGCCATTTTGAATTTTGTGTGCTATTTTAATGCATTTTTTCCAACTCACAGCCACCCTATTTTTACCAAATCTGCCTAGCACTTTTACAGGATCCACCTCAAATCTGGTCAGAGAATATAAACCACCTTCATAATGTTAAATTGTTTTTGAGTTTTCGTGAGTGACCGGCGTCCTGCCAGCACCCCCGACGTGCGGGAAGGTGCGGTTCATCGCTGCTTGCAGCTTTCATTTTCTTTTGTTTTGTCTGCAACATTTTATGCTGCCATCCAGTCCAGGTCTACCTTACAAAAGTTGTATGACCTAAATTGGTCTATAAAAAAATCAAAATAGAAATCTACAGTTTAACTGTTCAACAACAGGCGTAGTGCACTATTGTAATAGCACTACAATTCCACACGCACGACTGAAATGTATTATATCCACAGCTGAAGGGTAAATGTTCAAAGAGGAGACTGACTCCGCAGCGAAAATATAATTTAGCCTGAGCACGGATGAAGAAAGATGAAGTCAAATAAAGGTTTCACACACTCGCCTCTTTCTTCCAACACTCTAATATCACCTCCCACACACACACACACACACACACACACACACACACACACACACAC